>OOFE01020762.1:0-20479 GCA_900323365.1 Monocentris japonica | reverse complement strand
GAGAAAGTGGTGATTTGTGATTGGAGGGCGGCAGGAAACTGTAGGATTTATGTCTTAGATTCTTGATGAGAGTAATGCACCAGCATTACATTTAGTCAGCTTTGTGTACTGTACATGGCAGCATTATCGTATTGAACTGGGTACTCTTTTTGTTTTGTGCCATAAGTAAGTGCTCTAACACAAATAGGGGCAGGGGGAGATTAACGCAAAAAAGCTACATTCCATTGTGTCAATCATGTCTTCAATATCACAAGAAAGATCAACTTTTCATCTTGAAATTGATGTTATAGCCAAACGTATCCCAAGCTTTAAGTCAAATATGTACAGTCAAATTCACATAGGAGTTTTGAAGACTACACTTGAAGATTATTTGATTAATCTTCTTCTTCACACAAGAAAAATAGCAGGTATTCACAAAGACATTCATTTTATTAAAATAATGAAATAATAAAATTTATATATTTTTTTGTTGTGAGGTCCTTTCAAATCCTCCAAATCCTCATAATAACAAATCTTTCATATTAGTCTCAGTATCACAGAGCATTGCCAAATTTCAGACTTGCATGGATGTGGTTTAGAAACACTGTGTTCCCACTTTTGGATGAATACTGCCCAAAATTGAGTCCCTGCATATGGCATAATATGGAAGTTGGTGTGGAAATCTAAGCCATCTATGTGGATTTGGTGAGTCAGGGCATATTTTCTACTCAGTGACTGAATGAGCATTGAGAGGAAGCAGCTAACACTAGCTTTGTGGGTACTGCCTGTGCGTTTTTGGTGAGATAACGGAGGACCATTACAAGGAGGGGCCTGGGTGGTTCTGAAAACAATCCTCTCCTCTGTATAGCAGTCCCACAGCACCTGAATATGACAGCAGCCTGGAGACTTGTTATATAGGGCCAGTGCTCCCTGCTCTATCCCTGTTTGCGGTGTATCAGGCTCTGTCAGTAGAGTATACACCGGGCTGTTTACTACCCTAGTGCAGTGTTATTTACTCAGACAAGGCTCTGTTTGTGTGTCTCAGGACAAATCTATGTGTGCATGTCTGGTTGGGGATAATAGCTTGTGTATCTCTCTTTGTATAATTCTAGGTTTCTGACCATAGCCAGTACATGGTGGCGGTGTGGTGTGTTTACTTAAGCCTGTTATTGGTATATTTTGTGCAGCTGTCATGCAGCCCTTGCTCCCATACTTGTGTTTGCTGTTTGCGCTGATGTGGGCTGGTGGTGTCATCTGTAACATGACTGAAATGTGCTTTGTCTGGCCAGAGGATGCCCTGATACCATGTTTGCTGAAAACCAACAGCAGTATTGCAAAACTGCTCTTCCCGAGCACAACAGATAAGAGCATTTTGCTGAAATCCTTTCATCCCTTTGTACTTTTGACCTTATATTATTGCTATTTATGTGCAGAATAAAGTTCACCCACGCTTTTTATACTGACATACATTTTTATGATGTAAATTGATAGCATACACCATAGGAAGTCGTATCAAGCTGATGTTATACGAGGATAGGGTCTTTTAAGAAGGAAAAAACATAAATTAATCAATTTCTGAAAATATAATAGATTTTTGTTTATATTGATGCTTGCCTTATGATGATCACCAACTGGAGTTTACCCCCCATTTTATTTTCCACTACATCATTGATGATAACATTAGAATATTATCTTTTGTTTCGATAGTCATTTAATAGTGCAGCAGACAGAGACACAGGCAGGGAGAGGAGAGTTCACTGGCCATCAGGCCGCTTTATTTGTTACACAACATAATTCGGCCCGGTCTTGACCACTACTTTCCTGCATCATCTTGGCCAGCCGGCGTACCTCCCCTCCGTCCCACCAGGTCAGGCACGGGCACCAAAGCTGCCAGTCTTCCAGACGCAAACCAGCTCTGACCAGACTGGCCAGCTCTTCCAGGTCCGCCCCCGGCTGCATCCTCCGGGACAGGTTGGCCGCTGCTGTCAGCCCCGCTAGCTCTCTCCATACTTTGTCGATCTCCTGTTGAACTCCCTCTCACACACACAGACACACACAGTGGCTGCAATCGGCCTTAATTGGCCACAGCCGGTGCTGGATGCAGGGAGAACCAGCCCACTAGCTTGATTCTCTCCTGCATCCAGCCCACGCCTCACCCACATCCTCCCCCATTTTGCCACAAATAGACTTTCTGTGATCTCAGAACATTTTCTACAACACTGATAACTATCAATTGTCCAAACGTAGCTAATTTCCATGAACAAAATAAACAATAAAATGATAGATTTCTTCTGAGACTTTTGACTTTGAAATTTAAAAACAACCTGCAATTGTTTTTGGTTCATGAAATTGGTGAGAAAAACAGCTATCATCATTCCTGATGGGCCATCCTTACCATCAAAATTGGCCTTTGCTAATACAAACAAATAGACTCCATAGACTATAGTGGAGCAAACTATAAACTGTTAAGACCCATAAGCATTTTTAACTATGATGAAGTTATTGCACATCAGGCTTGTGCAATGTGTGCACCTTGAATTAACATGTGAGGGGTGATTAATGTCACTGCCCACTTTATTGTGTGTCAATGAATCACTGCGGTACACTGTAATCTTGATAAGAGCCAGAGAGAGAGAATCAATAGGAGCAAAGCAGAAAAGCACAGCTTGGGGGTCAGGGACTACTGATGAAAACAGAAGCCTTTTCTCTAATCCATCAAGATGTTTACCAATCAGCAAAGTTCTCCAGTCAGTGGTGGGTAGGAAGGATATGAAATGAAGAGCATGTAATATGGAAAGCCATAAATATATTGTGCATTTGAAGAGTTCTTTGTCCAGTGTACTGCTGTGTCTGCAGTTTGCTATAGTGTCACAAGTCAGACTGGTCAAGACAAACTGTCAGCATAAGCAAAAGTATTATTAGCTTTGACCTTTCATGGTAGAGGCTGGGAGCAAAAACACAAATGTGTTTTGCCAGTGTCTAGATGAGTGCCGCTTCTATAAATTCTAGTATTATTAGGATTGTCGTTTGGGCTCAGAAGAGGAGGAGGTAACCAAGGAAAGGGGAAGATGAGACGAAATAGCTGCAGCCAAAAGCTCAGAGAAGGGCAGGATTAGATTAAATGCTGGCTATCCAACAGGTGGCTATCTGGCTAGTGTATTCATTTTGTTCAAATAAACTCAATTGCCTCCTCCAGTCTTCTTGAAATACATTTTTTATTGAAGTGCCACATGGATTCACCATAGACACAATCCAATTGAACTGGTCAGCGATCACATCTGTATTCTCTCCTCATTTCAGAAAAATCCTTAGTGAGACTCAACATATACTTCTGTACAGTCCAGTACAGTAATGATGTTTGGTGTGTGTCTGTATTCAAGGTGGATATCTGCAACCTCAGATCTGAATTGGTGGCATGTATGCCATATATATAGGCCATATACTATCAATATATTATACATTAACAATACTTCAGCAGCTCTGGGCTGTTTGTTCACTTATGCCTTTTAATAAAAACCATGCGAGTAGATGATGCTGCGAATTAGAAAATAATTCTTATGTGTAATAACAATGGAACAGGAGTCAATTCTCATTATGACAACAGACACTGCAAGCAAAGTGGAGAACTTGTGATGTGTTCATTCTCTTCTCAGTAGACAGACACCCTCACTTTCAGGACGGGACGAGCAGCCAAGGACAAATATGTCGACTTCAGCCTCCAAGTGTCTCCATAGACCAGACTGATTGGCAGACTGGTGTTAATATTCACATGTTTTGCCTCAGGATGTTCCTTGAACACTGGTGTCTGTTAAACCGTAGCAGGGACAGTCAACGCATTCTCCGTAATCTCACTTCGAGCCTTTAGACTTGAAACCTGAAGCGGAAGCATAAGTATTGATCTCGGATGTTTATTCTGTGCTACTTTGACTCATGCTCTGGTATGTGTTGAAAGAGGGTATTGTATGTCATCCTGAGATGAAAAAAAACAACACATACTGTACTGTCTGAAATAGGAGTGGCTTCTTGGTGAAATGATTTATGGGAATTGGGTTTGTGCTCCTTATTATGGTAAATAATGGGGATCACCTCATTGTTATCTTGTGTGTACATGTATGTGTGTGTGTGTGTGTGTGTGTGTGTATGTGTGTATTTATGTATGTGCACACATGTACCTTTGTAAATCTTTCTTATTGTAACTTCACACTGTTGCGTCGGTTTTCATAAAGAAATCTATTTCAGACAAGTATCCATCATTTTCTGAACATTAGTGAGAGGGGGAGCAGCAAGATGGACACGCAGATGGTGGTGAGATTGCCTCACAGGCACATGAGATGTGGTACTTTTCCATCTCACTCCTACACCAAAGTCTGTCACTTGCAATGCTTGGTTGAAGGCACACAGACACGTAGTTACACAGCAGGTCCTCGTCCTATGTTAATCTACACAACAGCCATAATAATTCTGAACTGTAGAATGAAAGTAAGAGGGAGATGGTGGATCTATATGGCACTGGGCCACTGACTCTACAGTAACCACATGTTAATATCAATCCAAGAGCCTTTGTCATTGTGCATAACAGATGTGGAACAAATAAATGACTTGTATATAAAACACAGAATGTCCTGGTCAGAACTGTGAAATTTTACCTCTAAATTCTCCAGTCATGGTTTGTTGTCTGCTGTTTGCATTTCCATGCTCTGGCTGTACCACTGAGTTGTCCTCTGTTTGCCCTTGCTTCCACAGATAACCAAGCAGCAGCTTCAGCAGACCAAGGATCGCTTCCAGGCCTTCCTCAATGGAGACACACAAATTGTTGCTGATGAGGCATTCATCAATGCTGTGCAGAGCTACTATGAGGTAACACCATATCTCATACCCCTTCCCTCATAATCACTTGTGTTGTGTTGGGTTTTCCCTGCACACACACGATACATACATACATGCATGCATGTTTGCTGATTATAGAAATGTAAACATGCTGCTGGATATTCTTGATCCTCTAGCTAGCAATTCTGTGACATGCCATTTAATTATATTTGTGCACTCTTCCCTATAGTGGATTTGAGACCGAGCCCGATCAGCTGTCATTTTGTGAAATAACTTTATTAGAATAGATGAGAGTGATAAAAAGCCCCTACAGTGCTCTTGATATGCTATGATTTGCTTATAGTTCTATCACAGAGAAACACAGAGATGTTGGAAAGCAACTAAGTCACTTTTTTGTAGTTTCTCTTAAGATGCAAAAGCCACTATGTTTGTCAAAATGCATTCAGACTACTGAGAGGTAAAATGGTGGCTGAAGCTATTCACTACACAGATTATGACTCAGATCATGTGGTTGACACAGCCATTGTTCTAACCTCACTATTCAATCTGCGGTTGAAAAAGCCATATCTGCATCTATCATACAGCACAATATGCATGGTGGTGATTGGGTTATATTAAAGGCCAAATCCATAACAGAAAAATAAACAAAAAGGTATTATTATTACTATTACTATTATTACGTATTATGAGGAAAACAAAGAATGGGATTGGAACCATCAATTCATCCTTAAAGTGTCACACATGTTGATATGAGGATGAGCTGTGTGTGACAGCTTACCTTGAGGTTTAAGGCTCATTTGCTTGTATTTACTTTTGAATGTGACAAATGTTGTAAAATTTCTAAGCCAAAAATTGGGCTTTAGATCTAATAATTCCATGCCTTGAAAATAGAAAAAAGACAATTAAGTCAATTAATTAGGAAATGAGCTCATTTTCTACATTTAAACAAAAAGGCACCTTTATTGAAACAGCGAGGGCCTCTATTATGATCCAAATTATGGGTGATTACAGGTTACTTTGTGTTCTGTCTTTGACAAAACTGGTACTAAATAGCGGTCTGCTCTCTGAGCCAAAAACAATTCTCTAGGCAAGAACACAGTGATTGACTTCAACATCTTAGTTACTTTTTTTCAACCAGCAAATCTTTGTTCTCCAGTGTTACAATATACACAACATGACAAGGGCAAAATACCACTGTCATGTTTTAGGACTGTATTGTCACTGGTCTTGAGCCATAATGGATGCTAAGGACACTAGGATGCTAATGTAACTGTCAGAGTTGCAAAGAGCCAGTCCGATGCTGTGACACTAGCCTTGTCTGCCTCTGTCCCTATTAGTCGATCATTATGGGGAGAACGAGTGTGGCCCTGGGAGCTGGTTGGCCATGCTTCATTTCTCTCATCCCTCCAATCCTTCAATTCAGATTTAACAGCTAACAACTTTATGTAATAACGCTACACACGGTAGTGCATTTGGTAATACACAATCTACACAAATGTTAGATTTTTTAAATGGTTGAGTATGACCATATACTGCATATTAGATGTTCCTAGGAAAATGGCCACCTGGATTGAAATCAGAACCTTATAAATCTCTTCTTTCACAGGTGAAAAATGCTTTAAACAAAAACAAACAACAAAAATGGTTCTACTAACTGTCCTATAAACTTAATAAATAAAGTTTGAGACTTGAGGCAAGAGGCTGCTGTCCGCCAAGGTCCTAAGACATTCCCTATTTCAGATGGTCACCACATAATTCCTCAGCATTTCAAATGTTATGTTGCTATTTTAACATTACAAGTATGCCCTCAGTCAGTGTGACAACCTGGCATTGATTTGCAGAGTTAACCCTGATGGAGTTTTGATTTGCTGTGAAAAATTGCTGTTAAATTCTTGAGTCTGTTTCTGTCCAGAGAAATGTAATCCATTTTCATGTAATCCATGTATAAGACTCTATGTGTGAATTCAGTCACATGTCTTTTTCAATGCAATCATTCAAAATGATCCTAAAACAATTAGTGACATTGGTTTCTCACAATGCAGGTGTTCTTAAAGAGTGACCGTGTGGCCAAAATGGTCCAGAGTGGCGGCTTCTCAGCCAATGATTGCAGGGAAGTTTTCAAGAGGCACATTGAGAAGCGTGTGCGCAGCCTTCCAGAGATTGACGGCCTGAGCAAGGAAACAGTGCTCAGCTCCTGGATGGCCAAGTTTGACACTATCTACCGTGGTGATGAGGATCCACGCAAGGCGCAGCAACGTATGACTGCCAGTGCGGCGTCTGAGCTCATTCTCAGCAAGGACCAGCTGTACGAGATGTTCCAGAATATCCTTGGCATCAAGAAGTTTGAGCACCAACTACTTTATCAAGCCTGTCAGGTAACTTCTCAAATCAACAAGCCATATGTCTTATTGTTGTATATCTGAATCAAACTACTACAGGCCATGAGGCTAATGGACATAAACATACATAAAACAAAATCAAAATATGTCAAAAATATGTAAATATACTAAAAGAATTGCCTTTGTAGCATTTCATCTAGTTTATAATGTGGTTGTTGTAGGTTGGCTTACTGATATTCATTGACTGTGTCACTGACAAGTTATTGTAAGTCTGCAGCATTCAATCAACACAGACATTTCTCCCCTATCAATTCAACAATGCTACACCAAAGGGAAGATATGTTGAGATTGTAGGAGGATAATGGTGGACACTGAGGTGCTTGTGTCATACATAACACTCCCTTAGCTGTCTTTACGGCTTTACTGCTCTCTATGGGAATGCTGAAAGCAGCACTAATGTATTCTTACTTCAGGAGCTTGATTAAAAGTCTCATCACGGCAGCATTTGGAACAGAGCTCAGACACATTTACATTTCCTCATCATTTAATGCATGAAACCATACTTCATTTCATTCAGATCTAATGCACATGCCTCTTGGAAGCCAATGAATTCTTGACATGGGTAAATTCCTATGGAAAAGGTATCATCTTACTCTTTATAGTGATTAATGTGTAAATCTGAACAGATGGGATGAGGTCCTCAAGTGCTGTTAAAGAGATGGGATTGTTCAGGTTTGTTGAAATGTTTTGGCATAGATCAATATAGGCTCCATTTTACAGTGTCCATTAGTTAGAAGCCTCTAATGCTGAGGTGAAATACATCTTAATAATCTCCAAATCCAGGGTGCATTTTTCCTTCCGAGCCTTTGAAGATGCTCAACCTAGTTTTATGTTCTGGCAGCAAAGCTGATAGTAGAGGGTCAGAAATCTGCAGACTGAACATTGAGCCATTTTCCTGAACAGATCCCACACTACACAATACAGAGCTACTGAAGAACAGCTGAACAATACCCTATCACAAAGAAGACATGTTTGCTGTCTTTGAAAAGAGCTGAATTTATGTGTGTGTGTGTGTGTATATACAGTATGTGTACAGCCTCACTATGGTGTTCTTGGCAATTAGTTATAAAGGCCACATTGTTGTGATAAGGGAGTGACGTGTTTCGATTGATGGAAAACGTATATTGATTCCACACATTTAGGCATGTACCCACATGAATGTGAGCGAGTAGTGCCAAATTGACATAACAGCATTACATTTTGAATCGGGGTAGAGGTTCATTTTCTTCTCCAAGCGCTTTTTGGCTGCTCTTTAGAGTCCTCTTTGCCACTTGATTTGCTGTCATAACAAATATAGACACAGAACGTACTAATGGTGACTCTGAGCCACTCCTCGGTAAGCAACCATGACCATATATTCCCCTCTACTAAATGATAGATTTCTCACTATAAAGGAGATGAGGCAATCCGGTCAGGATGGCTTAGGGCTGTTAGGGACTTGATGAAAGGTTTTCATGGATTGGCTGGGATTCCAAGGCCATCATTTTTTTTTGCTGTTATCGCTGGGGATTTACTGTCTTTTTTTTCAGTTACATCCAGAGAGCAGAAAGAAGCAGTGGTCTATTTCCGTCCCATGCTGAAATAAGAGCAGCCCCTGGAAGTGACTCACAGCCTGATTAGACTGGTATGGCCGGTGGCCTCACCAGCCAAAGTCTGAGCATGCTCCATTCCCTGATGGCTGCACAGTTCTTAAGCTGTGGTGGCACCTACCACACCTCTGGCCAAATAACTGTCTGAAAATGTGTTTGGTGTCTTCCCACATTGCACAGCAATAGTGTTAACTGTAATTGGTTTTAATGTCTTTCATATACTACACTTTGTAATCTTGCACATTCAGAAAGTATGAAGAAGTATGGATCTCTTGGTTTGTACCATTTCTAGCACTTTGCATCCACTTTTCATTGTTCATTATTTATTATTTGAAAATACATTACAATTCTAACACAGAAAATAACTATTGATATGATAAATTAAATTAGTTTGATTAGTTTGTAGGTCTGACTTGTGGTTGACTTACTGATTACAATTCTGAATCACAACCTGTCACATTAAATTAGTAATATTATCGAGGCAAGTGGCAAATGGCATGTGTGCTGGTTGTGATTGGTGTCTCAGTGAGTTCTCACATTGACACATACAGAGGTGGAGAGTAAGGAATTACAATTACTGATGTTATAGTATATAAGTAGAACAATTTCTATTTAGTCTTCATTTTATTTCTCTGTCATAATTATATCTTCTATATATGTTCAGAAATTCACTCTTCATTCAGAAAGTTACTGCTTTTCTTCGCTCTAGAGAGGAACACACGTATGATTTTAGAGATGGGTTGAATTAGATTGCCAATAGACGACTCATACACCACCTGGAGTTTATTTAATGAAAACACAATCAGCCATAATTGGCAGAAATCACAATCAGGTAATAGCAAACACAGAGAGAATGAATGTGCTGCCTGCCTGCCTGGAGAATAAGCATTAGCAACCAGCAAATGAGCAACCATTACTACAGTACATCTCTCACATACTTAAACCAAAATGCCTTTCAGACATAGCATAACATTTAACAGTTGCAGTGAACCTAACTAAAAGCATTTCTGGTCACCATGACCTTCTATGTTTCTATGGTATTGTGGGTTTTAACCATGAAAACTACATAAAGAGGAATTCAACCTTGATTCTTTCATGGTTGAAAATGTGAGGGAAAACCTTGACGCAGAATTTACACTCACAATAGGCTGCAAAACCAACATGAAATGCTTTTTTGTTGACATTGTATTCAGCTTTCATCTCTTGTTCATACATGAATCACACAGTGGCTGACAGTCTTGGTGCGTAGGAGTTGCTAGAGAATTGATTGATTGAAAGCAGGCCAGGAATATGAATTATTTAAATAACAAAAAAAAGCTTCGTCACATTTTTGTTTTTAAAATTATAACCATGTGTGTGTGTTGGAATTTATATACAGTAAGCCCTATGATACCGCCAAAATGGTTTCTAGTTCATGAAGACTACCTGACTATAACAGACTAAATGAATGTTTGGGGTATGACATTGTATTGGTGGCAACACTGCTGACTCCTTCATCTCTCCTGCTCAGATGTTATAATCATAAATATTTATCCACACGAATGAACTCTCACTCTGACTGAAATTATTCCCCAATCTCAAGTGGCTGCTGATTAAATTACCTGGGCCTGGTTGTCAAAGTGAGGCACAAGCACATCAGAGTGAACCTTTCTCCCCCACAGAGCTGTAAATCATGGCCTGTAGCCCCCCTGGCTGACAGACCATACTCAAATCAGTGTTTGTTCTAACAGGCTTTGAAGGATCTTTAATTTATCTCGTCAGCAACTGTTACTTGGGAAATGAGCCCTGAGCTTTTCCTGGTTTAGCCTGTAGCTGATATAATCGTGTAATGGAGCCACTTCACTGCACACAGGATGGGGAGAGGATGAAAGCTTTTGCTGTGCCCGCCCAGCCACCTCTAAGCCAAAAAAAGCTGTGGTGATGAAGCGCAGGGCAAAGCTTGACCGTGCCGGGATGGTATGGAATCTGAACAACGTATGTTATAAACTAGAAATAAAAAGGTCATGTTTGTGTTTGGTAGAGATGCCATAGCTTCAACTAGCTGCAAGGGCTCCTAATTAACATGCCTTGCATATGTGCTACACTCACACTGGGCACACCAACACACACTTATACAGACACTAATACAAACACACACTCACACAGGCCTCCTCACACGTCAAGTCTAAATATAGACCAACTGCTTCTACGTCTCCAGGTCCCATCCACCTCCAATCCAGCCCTGCCTGCCCAGTCTTTCTCCTCCAAACACAGCTGTGACTGGTCCGTGTGCTGTGTGCTGCTAATGTCCCATCCACCTGGGAATCTGTCATCAGCTGTGCTATTAACTACCCGCCTGCTTCTGTTCCATCACCTTTGACCTGCTGTCAGCTTGGCTAACATTGAGGCAACGTCACCTTTATTTAGCTGCTGTGGTGCTGTCAGCTCCAGTAACATTGAGGGAAACTTACCTTTTAGTTGGGCCAGTGTTATATGAGAATGCCTGTCCACCTATATTGTACTTGTGCGGCCAATGACAGCAGTGACCTTTAGGTAGGCCTGATGAGATTGGGGTGCTGTGGGGCTCAGTAGGGGGTGGCTGTTACTCCACATAGACACTGACCTCCAGCTGTAGTTCCCCTTGCAGCCTGCACCATCTCTGCATTCTCGCTGCTCTCAGGGGAGAGATGGGGTGATTAAAGAAACTGGCCCCATCCCCCCGCACATTACATGCTTCAAATTCACTCCTCTCATGTTAGCCATTTTACAGATGAGCTGCTCATAGTCACAATGGACAATATTACCTGGTACCACAGTATTAGGTTGGGTTTTAGGTTTATGAAATATCACCGGGGATTGTGCAGTCATGAGAATTTTGTCATTCAAATGGATTTAGGATCTTTTTTATTTTGGGGGTATGGGGAGAGAGACAGATGTGAGGGTAAAAATGCAGTGTCAGAAAACGACAGGCCAAGCTGCTGAATTTCCAGTCGTGGCACTGTGACAGTTCTTTTTGGATTGCACAAGTCAGAGGTCGCTGGCACAGCAGTCCAACAGCAGCCAGAGCTCTGGCTGCTTTGACGGGCAGCACAGGATAGCCAGTATCAGGGGGAAAGGCGCTATCCACTATCCGGAGCTATCTGGTTTTCAGCTCCAGAACCTGAGAAATGTTTTTTTAATCCCACTTGTGAGACTTCCTGCCACAGGAGGCTCGCCTCTGCTAAAGTGTCATTGTGTGGCAGAACAGTACTCAGCATCGCTGAGCTGCAAGTACAGACATTCTGCTGCAGCTGGTGGCAAAGTCTGATTATGTGCTCTAGTAAACAGGAACTCTGGGTTATGTAGCAGGGTGGCTGTTCAGTGGCCAACTGGAAACACACAACACTTGACAGTTCAATCTGACAGTCTTCCATTTAAGATGCCATCTGACAAGTATCATTGATATGCACATCAATGTATATATTGAAAGCAGAATCAATATCAGATTCTCTATTTTGTTGCTATTGTTTTTTTCTCCATTTGGTCACTAATACATTCTATAACAATCAAGAATATATTGTTTCATATTATTTCTACAGTCCAGTGAAATTTGGATTTGAAATTTAGATTTATAACAATACATTTTTTTATATTAGGAATATATTTGTAGATTTACTATACAGACATAAATAATTGTAAGAAAAATCCAAATGAACACAATCTAGATTTCTGAAAACACAGATTACAACAGTGAAATTGCTGCTTGGATGACCAAAGTACTTAGAATTCCTCTCAGAGTACTGACTGTTTTTTTTGTTCCTTTATTTCAGACTCAGCATATATAGAGCTCCACTCTTCTATCTCTCTTTATTTCTCCCTCTGTCTCTGTCACTCTCTATACTACTCTATGTTCTGTGTGCTTCTCGATCTCAGTCCAAGCTGTACGACAGCTTTCACTTGGTTGCCCCCTCCCCTCCTGTTAGCAGCCGCACTGTGACTTCAGCTCATTTTCTCTTAAAAGGGATTGCTGGAAGGGGCAGAGAATCAATACAGTAAAGCCTGAAAGACAAGGCCTGTTAATGTAATAGGAGTGGGTGAAATACCATCAGGCAGAGAGAGGTCAGCTCTGGCATATGTCCCAGGTGCAGGAGACTAGAGGATTTTAGAGCACTGCATCACAAAAAGAGTAGGGTGCTTAGCAAGAGAGGCCCTACAGCAGTCTCTCCTGTTGTAGATGGATGTGATAAAATCTTGTCAAAGGAAAAAATAAATCCCAAAAACATAAATAAGTTTCTGGCTGTCAAAAACCCAATTCTCAGATAAAAAGTGGTATTTTGGTTTCTATTGCCACTCTTGCTTCTGATATATTCTGATTTTTCCTTGCGGTTTTGTCAAATCAGCGTATCTGCCAAACTGATACAATTCCCTTCGCTCTGACGATTCTGAATCACACAATGCACAAGACCCCACTGGAGTCACTGAAATATGAAACACTGAGATGCATGGACACTATAGCATCAAAGATGTTGTAGTGCTTACATACCAGGATGACTTGGTTTGTTTCATTTTTCATTGAATAGTCATAGAATACTATTCACTGGCAGTGGCATGTCTGTTAAAAAAACTAAAATTGTCTGAGAAGGTTTTCCGTTCCGGCTTTGGTTCAGATATGTCTCAATTAGGCTACCATGATTAAAGAAGGATGGTGCTGACTGAGTCATAACATCAATTTTGATGAGAATGAGCCATGTTGGCTGAGAGAGTGAAGCATACAGAAGCAGAGAGCAAGAGAGACATCAAGCATCTCTTCTCTTTCCCAGTGTCAGCTGATATAAACCTTTTATTCATTATTGATGTGAGACAGCCATGAATTTTTCTGCTTTTCATTGCTCTGGGGCATAAACTAAGCGAACAGATATCAGGCGTCTTTGCCCTGGTGTAGATATTGTCCAATGCATGCCATTTTTAAATACCAACAAAAAACAACGTTACTGCAAGGTTGTCCTTGTCTGCCAAAACCCATTTGTTATGTGAAATAACAAGTTAAGTCAAATCCTTTCTTTATCACTGTGGGTGCCTTTCATTTAGGCACTATCTTCATTTTCAGATGTTATCTTTATTTTTACTTTCCCTTTCCCAACAACATAGTGTCAGTAAATGTTCACTATAAAGGGCATCATTTGATAGACTGTAACAAAGATAGACTGTAAAATAGTGTTCCATTCATGGTCTCGGTGGTGACAGCAGCAGGGTTCCTATGGTGTGAGTAGAGAGCTTCTGACTGAGCTTTTGATTTTGGGTCTATTTATGTATGCTGTCCACTGCGATGATTGCGGCAAGCTAGAACAAACTGTACTTCTAATTAGCCTTTCTATTCACTGCAATGCCAATCTTCATCATTACCAATCTGCATGGTCACATTTGCTTTAGCCTGCAGACATTGCTAGTTAATTTGGTTCCCCCTAGGCCTCCGTGATTTAAATCCAGCTATCCTAAAACTAACTATCACCAGCTAACACTATTTCTTATGATTGCACAAATCGTTGCCCCTCTTTCACTCACCCTCTCCTGTTGTTACACCACTGAACTGAGATTTTCTGCAGCCTCTTAGGAGGACCACACCCATAACAACAAGGGAGTGACTGAATACACTGATTTTATCAATGGGGCAACTTAGGTACCATCTCTAAAATTAGTACATTGTACTGATGATGCACATACATACATCATCAGTACACATATCATTTACGCTCCTGTGGTCCATTTTCATAAATCAAATAGAACTCCTTAGTATCAACTTTCATACATCCATATCTGTCTCTCTGTCTGCCTGTGTGTATGTGTGTTAGGGGGAGGGTTATGTGGCAGCTCCATGGGGAGCCCAACCTGTGGACCTGTGGGCTCAGTAGGACTGTGTGGTATGATGGTATAGCTGTATCATGGGCTATGCCCTTGTGAAGCAGGAGCGGCGTAAACATGGGGATCAGTGACTGAATATCGCAGCAGATATTGATCATTTATCTGTGGGGGAGCAGCTAGTATGTGCCTAGAGAGAGGTTCACATAATGCTGGGGATATCTACATATACAAATGGAAGAAGGTTGTCTGAAGTTACGTCAAATTTCAAAATTAGTACTATTTCTCAACAACGTATCATATCAATATACTGTATCATATCACATTTTGATCAGCCTTATTCTCTTCCTGTTTCTCTCTCATTTGGAACAATTTCCTCTGTGTCTCACCTCCGTATATTTCATGTAAACACACATACATATATATATATATAGATTTGATATATTACTATTACTCCTATTTACACATATATATAGCACATATGTTAATTGTATTATGTAGTTAACATAAGTTATATTACATAATGTCTTATAAACGATGAGACAAATGAAGCTGGGAGATGTAGGTGACCCATGACACTGACCCTTGGCTGTATTAAAGCATTAGTTGGGTCATAGTGAGCTATTATTGGGGCCATATTGATCCATTCCTTTTTGTTTATCCATAGCTGGACAACTTGGACGAGCAGGCTGCACAGATCAGACGAGAGCTGGATGGCCGTCTTCAGATGGCTGACCAGATTGCCAGGGTGAGTCAGACACTGCAGTGGGCACAGAAGGCGTTTTTAATATGCTTTGTTATATTGTTAATATGTCACTAATATGCTCTAACTCATGTAAACATCATAGTGTGAGCTGCCAACCCACTAAGGAAACATAGAATAGTTTTTTATTAGTTTTTAGATGATCCACATCTTACATCAATTAGATTCCCAAATGATATAGCCATCATTTGAAAAAGTGACATCTGTAATCTTGTTTTTCATGCTTTTTCTGTAAAGCACTTTGGGAACTCTGCTTTCATCTTTTCATTTATATAAGTGATTTATAAATGAATATGCCTTATTCTTATTGTCATTACACAATGATTGATAGGACCAAAGTAAAAGAAATTAAGGCAATTTTTAAACCAAAACAGATACACACCATTTAAAAAAAAAAATCAAAATTTACAACATTGTTAACTGTAGTCAAGACTATGATTCTTCACTCAGTCTGACCTCTTCTGGTTCTCTATGCAGGGCGGTAAGTTCCCCAAATTTGTGTCCAAAGAGATGGAGGCCATGTACATTGAGGAGCTGAAATCTTCAGTGAACCAGCTGATGGCTAACCTGGAGAGCATGCCTGTGTCCAAGGGAGGGGAGTTCAAACTTCAGAAGCTGAAACGGGGACACAATACCTCTATCATAGACATGGGCCAGGAGGACGAGAACACACTGTCCAAGTCTGATGTGGTTCTATCCTTCACTCTAGAGGTAAACAAATACAGTATCAGCGAGAGTGGATATAAATAAACAATCAATGTGTACTGTATCTGAAAAACACTCTAGTTGCATTGCAGAATTTTGATTGTTTTGCCTTCTGACAGAATGCTTTAAAACAATAGTTTCCCCTTTCAAATTCAACATTTCTAAGGATTCGCAACAATAGTCAGAGGGAGCAAAAATAAATCCATTAGAAAAAATGCTCTACAACCCCTTAGTGAAAGTCTACATCTGCATGAATCAAGGTTCATAAATCAGAGCTGTCTTAGACTTTTCTGCTCCAGACTAAGTATAGAAACAGACAGCAGACCTGTTCAGAGACTTGAACAGACGGTATGAGAATAACAGGCAGACCTTTTACCTGATCCTTAACTGGGAACGTGAGTCATCTTTTGAGTTCTCAGCTTCTCTGGGATGAGCTATCACCAGAGAACAGGGAGCCATCTCGACTCATACATTATGATGCAGTGCTATTTCAGCAGCAGGAAGTACATCACATGCACAAGGAATATAGATTGGTGTTAAATATGGTGTTCACTTTCCATATTATAAGAAGTGGGCGCCTTTATAGATTTTCAATAGTGAAATTAGTTGCACTTCTTGGATCCTGTGGAGATAAATCCTAATTTTTAAAGCCTGTTTTCTTATGGTTCTATGTGGCTGGCTGCCATAGTGAAGAATTCCCTTGGCAATCCAATAGAAAACGTTTTTGAGTATCTACTTGTAATCTATTGTACTTTGGGACCAATATTTCAATAGTTTTTGATCCCTGGTAGAAAGCTGAATAGAATTATTATGATTATGATTCTTATAGTCCTTTTACAATCCTTTTGGATTGAAAAAAAATCATAAGGGAGTTTTTGGGTCAGGATGGAAATACAGTGTTTATTTTTTATCAACTATCAACAAATATAATTAATTCAGAGTATTCCATTAGTGAAACCATCTTCAAGGTCACCCAGTATTACTTTCAACTCATTGGCTCTTGTATTTATTAATGCTGTGCCCAAAGTCTTTGTCAATCTACGTTGATAGTTTTGATGTGGACTGTACCATTTGCATGCAAATGACTGTTATTCTACCTAAAACTTGCTAGCTAACAAATAAGTTATTTCAATTTTTTTCAATTTGATCTATGTGCACCAAACTTGGTATGTAGGACAACTGGACTGACAAACACAAATGGTCTGTCAGTAAACTGGAACGATCACAAGATATATAAAGATACAGAAGGATAACACAGCTATGCCATTTGGTAGATGCTTTCACCTAAAGTTCCTTGCAGTATCAACTGTATATATATTTTTGGCACGAGTCGTCCCAGTGGGGATGTAAGCCCTAACCCTAGCAGTGTTAGTACCATACTCTAAGCATTGAGCTGTAAAGGACCAGATTTAAGACATTATAGGCTATGCCAGTTTCGATGATGATTTTGCCATGAGGTTTAGTTTTTTCTCTAGTGTGATGGTGAGTTATAGTTTTAATGGAGGAGGGCTTTAATTTCCATGGATCGGTCCTGTATGAGGTCACCAGAAGGGTTTGAAACTAAATACCAAGGCTCTGGGCAAGGCTCTTGGTATTGGCCTTGGTAAAAACTGTTGAATTTAATGAGCAAAGAGTTGGAGTTGGAAGGGATTGCCTTGTGTTGCTGACTTTTTGGTCTGTGACCTTTTTCAAGACATGAATGAATCTTGACTGAGGTGTTTGTGCTTCCTAGGTGGTGATCATGGAAGTGCAGGGGCTGAAGTCTCTGGCTCCTAACAGGATTGTCTATTGCACCATGGAGGTGGAGGGAGGGGAGAAACTCCAGACTGACCAAGCAGAAGCATCCAAGCCAACGTAAGGGCATGAGCACGTACATACACGCACTCACGCACATGCACATATTTATATGAATATAAACAATTTACCAGGCCAATTCTGTAAGTACCGTTCACAATCTACTCCAACCTAAACTTGTCTAACCTACCTCTACTCCCTAACTTTAATGTCAGCATTTTCTTTGGACCAGAAACATATAAAGAGGGTAATGCAAGTGAATGCAGCTCAAGAGCATATGCTTTTCAAACAAATATGCACACACACAGTGGCAAAGGTACTGAGTAGCACTTTTAGGTGAAAAATACATTTTCACAACTTTATTATATATTGCATTTTATTTAATTGTTTACAATCAATGCCAATCTATTACGGCACCAAATCATTTAAATTCATGTTTAGCTGCCATAGTGTCAGTCTTAAATGTCTTCAATCCTATTGTTTGGATTTCTTAGCTGGGTTATAAATTACAAACTTGATGACAAAAATCTGTTATTGCAGTCAGTCTCCCTCAGTTTCAGCCGAACATGAGGACAAGTATCAGGCATCAGGACAAATTAACTTTGAGTACATCAAAATTCAAAATCAAAATTCAATATATTGTTGTGTACCCTACAAAATGGCAGAACTTTGTTATACTAATAGTTCTACTATTTATCTGCTCTAGAGAGGGAACAAGGCAACATGTATAAAGCCAAAATGAAATTAAAATGCTTTTAATTATTTGTCCAATAATTTTAAATTATTAAATTTAAATTTTTCATGTTAAACATTTTTGCAGTTGATATTCTCTCCCCTTCTTTTATATTGTTTTACTAAGAGTTATTGATCACAGCTGTTAATAATGAAGGCCTCTGGAAGCATTATAGTCTTTGTGAGAAAATCTCTATACCTACCAGCACAAAAAGAATAAAGCGCAGTGTTGCGGTGTTCTGGATCTGGTTTTACTGATGTATGCTACTATTGAGTGTGTAATCATGTCATGCTCTGTCTGTTTGGTAGCTTACGGCCAATTCACACAGGACCACAAAAAATGTTGCAAGTTTCATGCAACTGCTGAAACAAGCACCTCCCACACCCCCCATAGCTACTCAGCAGGCCCACTTCCCTCTAAGGACCCTCAATCAGATCCTCCTCCCCAAAGTTCTGATTCGTTACCAGTTGCAGGAGAAAGAAATGTGAAAAAAATTGAGCCATCTTCCAATTTTCGCACTCTTGCCAACACACTGGACAATGCTGCCAGCTGTCATTTTTGTGATGAATGCCATGCAAGTCAGTTGAGAATGTCGATGGACTGTGCACAGGCAGATGTCCCATGAGCACCAGATGTTGGAGCGTGCTTTCTGCAGGCAGACTCATTGAATCACTGTTCACTTGTTATTTCAAAAGTGTCGGGATTAAATTGAATGTCTCTTTGTATTAACCTTATACTGTATATGTTACAAAGCATGATAAGGATGTGTGCACAAAACATAGACACTATACATATCTGGGTATCAATTATCACAGTTTAATTTAGATCTCGATCAAACTCACTTAACATTTGCAGACTAGACAAAATAGTTCATTAGGCCTTCATTCCTTAATTTGGTATAATGTTTTTACAAGTGTTTACAGGTACTCTATAATTTGATCATATAATAGTGATACTGGTAATGGTCATCCACAGCACACAGGACAGGTTGTTTTACAGTCTCACTGTGGCCTACTCTTATTGCACCAAAGCTGACAATATGTTATCATAAACTATGCCTAGTAGGCCTATATGAGGATCAAATATGTTTTATTTATTGGTTTTGTTTTGTTTTGTACAGTATGTTTTTATAGCTGTACGCACAGGCTACATTCCAAATAAATGCCTGTTGTGTTGCTTTGTGCTGTGTTGCATGGTGCTGCATTCCATAGCATGGTGAGTAGTGGTGTGTAATACCACAAGCAGCAGCCTGTGCATTCCTATCAGATAGGAGAATATACAATTTCCATCTGTTGGCACTGTCGGTTTGTGGTATGAACGCGTATCACTGAGATCACACTTAATTCGTATGCACCGATCAGTCACAACATTAAAACCACTGACAGGTGAAGTGAATAACATCCATTATCTCGTTACAATGGCACCTGTCAAGGGATGGGATATATTGGGAAGCAAGTGAACCGTCAGTTCTTGAAGTTGATGTGTTGGAAGCAGGAAAAATGGCCAAGCGTAAGGATAACATTAAAACCATTCAGCGGAGGACGCCATCTCCGTACACCTGTTCTGATGGTAGGCGAATTGGAGGGGGTCCAGTGTGGGTGGTAGGGAGGTTTTGAGGTGAGCCAGGACCAGCCTCTTGAAGCACTTCATGATGGTGGGGGTGGGTGCAACAGGGCGAAAGTCATTAAGGCTCGCTGCGGTGGAGTTTTTGGGCACTGGCACGATGGAGGTGGTCTTGAAGCACCTCAGGGCCTGTGCCCAGCACAGGCCCTGAGCACGCGTCTGGAGATGCCTGGTTAGCCCTGGATGTACTGTAGGCCTGCGCGTCACCTGACCTGAAAGCGGTGTCTCGTGCTTTCAGCAGCAGGCGGGCCTC
>OOFE01020761.1:8412-26986 GCA_900323365.1 Monocentris japonica | reverse complement strand
TGGGCTGAGCTCCACAGATCCTGTGTGGAGATGGGAGAAACTTCCAGAAGGACAACCATCACTGCAATACTCCACCGATCTGGGCTTTATGGCAGAGTGGCCAGACGGAAGCCTCTCCTCAGTTGCTTGACACAGGAAATCCCGCTTGGAGTTTGCAAAAAAGCACCTAAAGGACTCTCAGACTGTGAGAAAGAAGATTCTCTGGTCTGATGAAACCAAGCTTGAACTGTTTGGCCTCAATTCTAAGCGTCATGTCTGGAGGAAACCAGGCACCACTCATCATCTGCCCAATACCATCCCAACGGTGAAGCATGGTGGTGGCAGCATCATGCTGTGGGGGTGTTTTTCAGCGGCAGGGACTGGGGGACTGGTCAGGGTTGAGGGAAAGCTGAACGGAGCAAAGTACAGAGATATCCTTAATGAAAACCTGGTCCAGAGCGCTCAGGACCTCAGACTGCGCCGAGGATTCACCTTCCAACAGGACAATGACCCTAAGCACACAGCCAAGACAACGCAGGAGTGGCTTAGGGACAACTCTGTGAATGTCCTTGAGTGGCCCAGCCAGAGCACTGACTTGAACCCAATTGATCTCTGGAGAGACCTGAAAATGGCTGTCCACCGACAGTCCCCATCCAACCTTTTTAATAAATTTGCAAAAATTTCTAAAATTCTGTTTTCGCTTTGTCATTATGGGGTATTGAGTGTAGATTGATGAGGGGAAAAATGAATTTAAACGATTTTAGTATAAGGCTGCAACATAACAAAATGTGAAAAAAGTGAAGGGGTCTGAATACTTTCTGAATACACTTTATGTTTCCTGCATTTTTTAAATTCTTGCACTTAATGGCCATTTTGACTGGAAATTAAATAAAGGAAAGGGTGGTCTCTGGCTTCTGCACAGTACTGTATATATGTTATTAAAGAGAAACGATTTGACAATCTGAGATGGAGGAAAGGTGCCTCTAGTATATAATGCATCTTCATAAACAACAAAAAAATTTATTAGGTTTCACAATCACTTTTACATTTTTGAATCCCACCCACAGCTTCTGCTGATGTTTGTGAAAACCAATTTTTCATCATCTGTGTGAGGAGGATTTTTGCCTGTCCGACACCAGTTTGCATAACATTTTGTTTTGCAGGCACACACTAAAATTTTAACATGCTTCATGGTTGATTTTCTGAAAAGTGTTCACTTAAGTCTTGCTATGCACAATGTGTCGTCCTAGCTATCTTCTTGTATTTCCTTATTTTCCTATCAGAGAGAGAAACTGACTGGTGTCATGGTGCAGCCACGATAACCACGATAACCTGAAAAATGTGGGAATGGTAAAGGACATCAGGAAACAACCACTGCAACTCCCTCCCCTTGACATACGGTAGATGCCAACCATCAGAGTTGAGTCATTAAAATTCCTGGGAATTCTCGAAGGAGAGGATAAATCACCTCCGTAACCAAGGAGATCCAGCAACAGATATATTTCCTCCTGCAGTTGAAGTTCACCCTCTTCAGGGCATTATTGGTTTAATTCTTCACAGCCAATATAATAGAATCAGACTGCAGTGCATCATACGGCAAGTGGAGAGAATCATCGATTGCCACCTCCCCGCCGTTAAAAGACTCTAGAGCGAGGGACTGATCTCACCCACTTTGACTTAATCTAGAAATGTCCATCTGAAACTTCTGAAAAGTAATATCTTTCAATATATTTGTATTATTCGTAAGGCACTTTTCAAATAAGGGTTATATTGTGTTTTACAGAGAATAAATCTATAACAAATAAAAGCCAATAAGGTAAACAATAAAAAACAGACATAGCTAAAAAATACTATAATAAATATAAATATTTGACAGCCCTTGAGTCTAGGTTAATAAGTTCTTCATTTGCAAGTAATGGACATGGATTCTGGTAGTTTTCCACCTTTCCACCTTTCCACCTTTCCGTTCGGTTCTGCATCCCCTTTTAAGGCTATGGATGTTGCTGGAATAGTTACTAAGTTGTTTATTTGGAAGAAAATCCATGTTTGCACAAAGATTAGTAAAAAATTAGGAGAATTTTTTAACAGATTGTTCATTAAAGATTCAAAAGTGCACATTTTGCTTATGATGCATAATGTCTGCCTTGAAAATAGGATAAAAAATAATGCATTTGTGATCAGACACGTCCTCCCAAGAAGGACTGGCTAGACTCAAGTCAAGGTGACAACTAAGTGAAGGGTGTGGCCACTGAGTAGAATTAGACACATGTTGTAAATGAAAAGACTCATATTCAATATTATATATAAAATAATATATAATAATACAAATGCAGAGGCAAAACCACAAGAGGAGTTATTTATATGACAGATAAGAGATAGAAGATAGGAACTTAGAGAATTATGACAAGGAACTAGCATTGGCAGTGGGGTGCATTGGTAGATAACCACAACAAGGTTAGCACAGATATTCCTGCCAGCTCCTGCATTTGAATGAACCTCAATGGGCTTTTGAGGATTTTTAATATCCTGTTATTTTTTTACTCTGCTTTTGTGTGGCCTACATGGCTGATTAATTAAAAGTTTAAGTACTGCGTACAGGCTAAAGGGATTCAAGGTAGCAAATTCAACAATCAGTGTATTCAACCATTTCCTCTTGATCTGGTTTTCTCACATTTTGGGAAATGCCATTCTGCATGACATCACGGCAGATATCAAATGTCTGGATGCCCAATTAAATCCTGTTATTATAATAATGTGGTTTGAGTAAAAATAACGTTTTATTATGCGTGCTTGTGCTTCATTATTTCATACACAAATATAATTCTTCCACCACAGTTGAAAATAGTTTTCTACCAAAGATGAAAAGCCATTATATACTGTAGTCTATGTCACAATTAATCAGTCAAAAGTCCACCGCGACTTCAGTGTCGAGGTGTACTTTTTTATTTATAACTATATAATATATTATAACTTATAGCTTTGTGAACCAATAAATATATCTAAAATATACTCATGTAAATATTTGATACGCCACTGTTCATGCCATGAACCATTGGAATTGTTGAAATTGTTAAATTGTAGATGAATTGGTGAAACATCCATATCTTTTCTTAATAACCATCTTTAATGCTAATGCTAAAGGTAACACAACAATCACTACGTACAGATAAGAGAGCGTGTTTCAGCGTGTTTTTTTATTGTGATAAAATGACTCACAGGTAGGAGATGTTTCTTATCATTTTTCCTTATGCCACTGAGATACAGTCTGTGATATAAGGCACATTTACAGGCAGAGAACAGGGAAGGTGGTATCTGTTATCTGAGGAGGCAGACATACCTGTTGTGCTGCTGCTGAATACTTACAGTAACAACTGTAATTACTGCTGTTCGAAACCATTTGGTGTGAATATTGTGTAATTTAAATTCCAATTTCCCTGTGTTCTTTGTTGTTGTTGCTGCAAGAAATACAATATGCCATTGAAGTACCTCCAGAGCTTCCTCTTTATAAAACCTGTTTAGTCTGGATTTACAGCATGATCTACCACTCAGGATGAAGGCAAGAATATTCAAAAAAACATATTTCTTTCATATTCTCAGCAAGTGCTATGGGTTTCAGAAGAACTTAAACAGTAAGTGAAGCTATAAAGCTATACTTATTTTTTTCTCCTTCTCTCCTTCTTTCTCCTTCTAGGTACACATTAACACTACTTGATTATACGCATTAAGTACAATTAACACGCTATTTTGAGGTTTAATATTTGATTCATGTTTAGAAAATAGCACCATCTTGTTACACCAAATCACCACTATTTCCTGTGATTGCAAATCATCAATAATAATACAACGCCAGGTCAGTGATAAGGATGAAAGGTCCTGTTCATAGGATCTGACAATGTGTTTTCATACAACATTCATAAGATATCTTATGAAGAGTAATGCAATCCTTATTTGTACCATACCTACACGGCCAGCCACATAACCTATCACTGTGCTCAAGCAACTCTGGTGAAGCTTGTGGTTAAGGATAAGGTTAGGCAACTAAAACAACTTTGGTTAGGTTAGGGTTAGGGTAAGGTTTTAGTCATGATTAAATACCTAAAACCTTTGCTGAATATGAACACTTTACTCACAGTAGAAAACTTTGATGTATGAGCAGGTGGGTTGCTGGAGTCCAAAGCAAGTGTCATGGCTGCATCTTCAATGTATTGAGACTCTATGGCTGTAATCATTTTGTCAGTCAAATTCAGATTTGATGTGCCTGTTATGTATTACAGGGACAAACAGTGGCAGCATATTAGAACAGCTTATTGTTTCACACAGTATGGGGTTGAAGGAACAGAGGGCTGAAGGAGCATAGGACCCAATTTTGTAAAAAGTATAATGAGGCTACATAGGGTGTGACATTGTAAAGGAAATGAGACAGACAGACAGGTCTGAGAGAAAATAGGTCTGACCACATTTTTGCAGCTATAAAATGTTTGGCTCTGTGGATGTGCAAGTCTCCATGGCCAAAAACCAGCCAATTTGAGCTTTTTTCTGGTGGGCTCCACTAATTAAGATAAGGATATATTGTTAAAAATGGCTGACTTCCAAGAGATGACTGGAGTAAGCTCCAAGCTCGAGGATGTGATTTAACACGTAAGTGTGAAACTCGGGGAGTCACTCACCTGGCTTCCTCATACTCTTGCGCTTGCTAGACAACAAGGAAAACTGGACAAAAAGGCTTTTGTCATATTATGGGATACAGAAGAACATTGACAATTTCCATGGCATCAGAATTCATCACAAAATGACTTGATTTTGGCAAACAGATGCATGCTGTGGTACAAAGCACACAATGCTTTTGAAACATGACTCAAATTCATCTCCTTTTCCTTATTTTCCTTATTAGATTTTTTTCCCTGGATCAGTGTTTTTCAAAAATACAGTCGAGACCCAAAGGCAGGTTGCAGAAAGATTAAAATAGTCCCTGTGAATATTCAGGAGAAATATATCAATATAGAGAGAGTATTGTAGGCTTGCAGGTAAGTAACCCCAAAACAAAATAAATTGTGCTTGATTATCCAGAGCTGACATGTCTGTACCATTACTGTTTCCCTCTGGTGAACATAGTGTGTGCATTGAAATGTTCATCATTTGCACCATAATAAAGAGGCTTAATATGATGTCTATGCTTCAGTGCTTCCTTTGAGTTGAGTCTTTATGAAGTTGCAGACAGGCCACAGGTTTTCTCGTGTGGGTGGGCAGAGGCGTGTGAAATTTCTATTATCTACAAGTAAAAAAAAACAGTTTATTTCATGGCTTATGTTTGCTTTGTTTGCTGTACATATTTCACGGTCATCCAACCCAGTGCTTGGAAGGGAATGAAGGGCTCATCCATCAGGGTTCCCAGATATCTCCTGCACTTGATCACAATATGAAAGACTGAATGGTCTCTAGGCTGACTGAGGTAGAGGCTTGTGAGAGGGAAAACCTTGTCTTGTCAGCAATAGTAAGTTTCTGCAGCTTTCTAAGAGCGCAGTGTCAATCATTACAAAGCACCGCTGACAGAGTCAAATGATCTCTTGTGTGGTATGTGCACTTTTCAGGCAGACCCAAAGGATGTGGCAAGGGCAGCTTAAGAAGGCGGTGGTCTTTTGAAAAATAAGAATATCGTTACGGTTTTTCCTGAAGTAGTGAATTATTTTGACAGGGAAATTTCTGGTGCAATACCCACTGCCATCTTAATGCTTGACATATGATTTTTGGACTTTTTTGAATTTATAAAAAGGACAGAGGTCTCAGATTAGCTGAAATTTTTCACGTATTTGAGTATGCATGAATAGATATAATACATGTCATTATTACAGTATGTGATCATCCTGACCTGATATAGCTGGAACCCATGCACCAATGAAAACAACATTGTTTACTGTTAGAAAATTCCTTCGGAAATTTTGCCACTACTGTACAACCCAGTTTGTGGGTTTACAGTTACATTTAAGTGGGTCAACAAAAAAAGTTTGGGAACTCAAGTTTCCAAAGGCTTAAAGCTACACACAGGCAGAGGAGGAAGGCAAACAGCTTACTCCCCTATCTTTCTCCACTCTCTCCCACACTGGATTAAAGGGAGATAGGGAAGTTGGGCATGGAAATGGAATGATTTATTTAAGACAGGTCGCTCCACCGGGAGTAAGAACCGTCCCTGGGGATACCCTATTTTCTGTATAGTGCTTGTACTGCTCTCTCTCTCACACACACACACACATACACACACAAACACATTGTAATACGCATTTTGGTAGAAGATGGATAATAAAGATACAATATACTGTACTATGTGAATGCTGTATAGTGCATAGTGTCATGTCATGATGAATGTGTCTGCTATGTTATTTGTCGTTTTTCAGTCTGACTTACTTTCAGCATTAATAGTTTTCAGGCAATCATGCATTGTTTAGGTTTCAACTCTTTTGGTTAATGCACACCTGATAAAACCCAGAACTGCATACCTGCAGAGGACAGCATGTTCTAAGCGCCTTCACACTTAATTTGGGTGGAAAATTAGATGATTTTGTGCACAGTTTGTAGGTGTGGCATCATAGATCCAAGGGAAAAACTACTCCTGCTCTCAATTTACTCCAGCAGATTTTTATTCAGTGTTTTAGTGACAGATGTGTCTGCTGCTACAGAAAAGGCCACACATCCAGCAGCCAGTCATGCAAAGTGTACACGATTTTTAACTGACTCAAACTGACAGCATTATTTACATATCAACACTTTGCAAATGGTAATATGACATTTCACTTCAATTTTACTGAGGGTGCTGCAGTTAACCAATTTTTTGGAGTAAGCCTTGACGTTACAGACAACAGTAATTTCAGTCTCAGACAAATAGTTTCATTGCATAATACAAAGGTCTTTTTTCGCAAGACTGCAATTATCAAGACATCCAGTGTAGCTGTGTTTCAAAGGGAAAATAACTTAGAAACAGATTTCATATGCTACTATGATGATCTTCAACAGTCCTGATGACATTTGTGAATGTGAGCAAGTCTCTTCCAAAGTGGGACACAAGACAGCCAAGATAATATCGTATGCTACATTACTTACAGTGGAAAAGAGATCAACTTTATAGACACACTGATGGCACCCAGGTTAATTTCAAAGGGATATGGAAACATTTGCTGGCTGTTAATTGTCTGCAGTCTGAGGAAAAGCTCCTAAGTTCTGTAAGTACAAAAATCAGTTTAATTCATTGTCAGGTGTTAATTCTCGATCACAACTTGTACAGAAACTTTAAATCTGTGCTCTTCAGAGACTTCATTTTTCAGTTTTATGTAGAGCTACAAATGACCTTTTAGCAGTGGATGCTGGTGAATATCTATTATAATTCTACTTGAAGAGCTGCCTTTGGCATTGTTATCACTGTGTCTTAATTGTATTAGAGAGTTTGTGGAAATTACAGACACAGTTCTTAATTGGTTTATATCATATCTCAAAGATAGGTTGTCCTCTGTTTCATTGCTCTTTCTATGTCTTTAGGACTCCTTAGGACTGTTAAGCAGTTTGTGCGGTTGCTCCGGGTTTCATCCTGGGTTCTAGTGTTTTGTCTTTCTGCAGTCACTCATGGTCACATAATCCGTCAGCGTACAATAACATTCATTTTCATTATATGCCGGTTATACACAACTGTATTTGCCATTCAGAAAACCTTAGTGGCTCAAGTAGCTTTGATGCTTTTAAATAATGCCTCAAAACATTCTGAAGGACAAATCTGAGTTATTACAATAAGTGGCAACAATATTAAACAGGCTGCCAGGAATTTGGGTCATATTTTTTATTTGAATTGTGAGGATTGAGTTGTTCAGTCTTCTTACTTCAAGCTAAGTGAAGAAATATCTTGTATCTAGGCTTTTAACTAAAATTAGAAGGAGATCATATAGCTCCCATTTTAGTTACCTTATGTTGGCTCCCAGTGGATTTGAAAATCATTTTTAAGATTGTATTCATTACTTAAGCAGCAATAAATAATAAATAAATAAATAATAAATAAACACCTTTTAATTCCCAATGTATGGAAGCATAGTTTTATAGTCTAAAAAGCTCTTTTGACTCCAGTCCAGTTTGAAGACAAAAGATGAGTTTGTCAATTGCGATAAGGGAACCCAGGGAATTTCTGCATTGTAGTAGGTGCAGTGCAGCCTTGCAGATGATTTTGTGGCCACAGTATCATTATGTGACCATGCATGTATGCTACACAAAAATGCCATAAAATTACCTGGCTTAAATACATTTTCCTTTGTTTCTCTGTTTCTGTAGATTGTCAACGTCACTAAATTGACAGGGAAGGATTTATGGAAATTGGAGGTGAAAACCACTAAACCATTACAGACTACAAAACTTACACAATGGGATTTTAACTGCAGGCAATCTCAACCCTTTACCGTGCAGACATTTCCTTTGTAAACATGTTATAGCTAATGATTTGCAATGATGAATTATGAAAACACACAAAAAGTGAAGACTCTTTTCCATAGAGATGCGTGTCCTTTTTGAACTCTATTGAAGTCTATAAAGCCACAAGGTAAGCAAAACTCAATATTAAAACACTGACAAATAAATTGGCTCGAAGAATTAAGTGTTTTGATACGATAGAGCAGGTGAGCCAAATATGCTGAGATAAGGAAGAAAAACCTTGATGCAAACCATGATGCAAATATGCTCCTTTAAAGCTATCTCTATATTAAAAGGCAAAAATAACACCATAACGGTGGCCATATAATCAAGTTACCATCAAAGAGTCCCAAAAGTCGTCTTTTGAGACACATTAATGATATGTTCATGGCTTCAAAATAAAAAAAAAAATCTATCAACCGGTTTGGCACTTTCAGGGATTCAGTGTTACGGTAGGTTGTCTTCTGGACCCAAAATGCAGACACAGACAAAAGGTGTAGGGAAAAGTGGGTTTAACGTTAGATAAGGGGGTGGGGTTACGGGTGGAGATGAGAGGCTGGTTAGGGCAGAGACAGGCAGGCAGATGAGTGAGGAAGCAGGCAGGCAGGTTGACGTGGCATGGGGAGGAACAAGGAGACACACTGGGAAGAGGGCTCATGGAATCCTGGACACAGGAGAATATAGTTAGTCAAAGGTACGCAGTTTTTATGCTGCTGGGTTGATGAGTAGATCGGAGACACGTGTGGAGGAGAGGCAGGAGCCAGGAGAGGGAGAGCCACGCCCACACCACACACACATACACAGGCAGGCAATGAGACACAGTCTTCCTATAGACGGAGAGACAGTCTTCCGTGTTACATAGTCCATGCTGTTACTCTGTACTTGTAGTGCCAAACCTGAAGGCACAATCATTGTGTGGAGAGAGATTTTTAAAATCTTTTATCTCCCTGAGTAAGATTTGACGAGCACACTCTTTTTCACAAACTCGCTACTGAGCAACTCCAGTATAGCAGTCAGTGCCTTTCTCACAGTCTTTGGTGGAGACTGTTACTTATTCACTTTCCTGCTTTCTGGTTACAAGCCTTTTTTTCTACCCTTTAGGCTAATGCCCCATGAAGTCCAAGTACACCCCCAAAAAGTATGAGTCAGTTGCAGGGCCTTGCACACAGTTGCTCACCTAACTCTGCATTAAGACCACTAGCAACAACATCAGTATGTGACAGTCCAATAGCCCATTTCAGCTTGCTGATTCATAGCTGTAGTAGGAGGACATATGACAATGCCAGTATGTGCTTGGCTGATGACGGGCGATGTCACCCAAATGTTTGGTTCATTGCTGACAGAAAGGAGACAGTGGTGATCATAGTCAACATTGAACGACTGCTTTCAGGTCATAGAATGTGACTGGACTTCCAGGGACTGCTCTCTCAACACACAGCAACACTGCAGGGAAAGACTTTAATATAGAGTTTAAGTATATCCTACATTTCTTCACATATGACATGCACACACAGACACAATACACACACAGTCAGAAAACATCAAATTGAGTCAATTATTATTTGGAAACCATAAATGTGAAACACATTTTCCCAAAATAGAGCCTATATTTGATGCAATCTCCCGAGCGCCAATCAGTTGTAAAATCAAAGTGCCGGTGTAGATTATGTTGTCCCTAGCGTCAAACTTCCTCTCATTCTTCACTATGAGCTTCCTACCACTCGCTGAGTTTCCAATCTTTGCACTCTTTGCCTCTACACTAAGTGAGTGCTCTCTCATCAGGAAAAGAAGCCTGTGGGGTGTGTGTATGTGTGTGTATCTGTTCATGTTGCACATGAGGGAGCAAGCTCTCTTTGTCAAAAGACCTCATAGTTTAATGGAATTGTGTGCAGTGAATGTGAGACAAGACCAAGAAATGAGCCATGTGCAAACCCCATGGGTATCACATTCCTATTCACTAAGCTGTGTGTGGTGATGAGACCAAACAGGAACACTGAACGTTTCTTTTGTCAAATGCCAAATCAAGAGAAAAGAAAAAACAAATTAGCTATGTCATATGTACACAATGAATAGGGTATCACTATCATGACACGTGGAAGGTTTTTGAAAGGCATTCTGGGAAACATATAAAATCACTAACTGAAGTAGAAGTAGACCAGGAAGGTCGAGACAGGAAAGTGGGTAAAATTAAATTACAACACTTCATCACAAAATAACTCCTGGAATGCAATGAACATCACAAATTGATGATATCTAACAGTGAAAGAATATCTGAGTGTGGATTTTTCCTTTAACAGGTAATATAACAAGATACTGTGGTAGCAACAGCAACTACAGCTTCCGTAATGGATTAATCCACACCCAATTTCGGAGGCTCTGTGTCAGGCGAAGTGATGATAGTTTTGATGTGGTATTACACAATCAGCAATAGATACCATAAACAAGTGTTAAACCTTCAGACAGCTAGGACCCTGACACTTGGTAAACATTGTGTAAAGAATCTTGCCAATTGAAATGATAAAAGATATGAGTATGAGTATAGATGTGTTTGAGGCAATCTGTGGAAAACCATGGAATATGATTCATTCATGTATCATTTTTGTTTGCTGGCTTTAGGTTGACATGATCTTTTACATAGTTTTGTTGAAATTTGGAGCAATCTTTGACCACTTGGATTTTGACAAAATGTGGTCAAATATCACTCCATAATACTACTTTCAGAACATTTGCGACAATTATTTGGCATCAAGTACATCTGGAATATTCTGCAACAAGTTGGCCATTTCAGTGAACAGATGATGAGCACTTTTTTGTATATGACTCAGAATGACCCACTTATTGTGAAACCTACACAGGCCAAAAAGGGTTCTAAAATCAGAGTCAATAGCTGACTACAAAAATATAATATTAAAGTAGGTAAAATAGTTTGACCATCAGGGCCACAAAAAGCCCATTTAATCAGTTGTTTATGTAACATACATGATTATGCCAGAATTTTAAGATGTATTCTTAAAAATATGGTGTGGATATGATATTCCTTACAAGAAAATGAACACCCTTGGTCCAGAACTTGTTTTTAACTCTACTGTATATGCAAATAATACAATAAAATTCTCAGCTACACAGACAGAGTGAAAGAAAGCATTCTCTTTATTAACCTTTAAGTATTTAAAGTATTTGACACCATATTCTTCATTTTGAATTACCTGCTTTTCATAATTCTCTCTGTTTTAAAATTCAATTAACTTGCCTCAAGGAACAGGGAAACTCCATGTTTGTTTCTTACTCTTTAACATGGGGAAGTCACATCTGTTGATGTCTCCTTTTCAAAAACCCTGGACAAGATGGTGCATAAAACACACAACAATACAACAGTGTGTGAATGCACACGATGGAAGTGGTGGGTAGTGCAAATATAAAGCTAAATAGAGGTAGGGCCTTCTCAACAAAATGTGCACCCCTCGGGCACATGAAACATCCTTCCTCATTACAGTATCTCACATCTTTAGACTGGCCACTGTTATGCATTTAATCATCGGTTGTAATACAATATATTTTCTACTCTCTGCAAATACAATGCATTCTATTCATGTGGATAAGAAACTCCTGATGCTGTTTGCCTCTGCTTTCCCAGAGGAAATTAAAGTACACAATCTAATAAAAAATCTACTTAGATGAAGAGAGTTCATCATGGCAAGAAGTCCACTATTTGTGGGTATACTTCTTCAGTTATAATAATTGCCACCCAGTGCACCTATCACATTCTACCTCTGTGCTGTCTAGGAAAGACAAGGAGCACTGGGTTGGGAATACAATTAATTACAACATAATATTTTTCCAGAGGGAATCTTTAAAATAAAGTTTGCTGTGTAAATGACAGCACCTGCAATTTATTATTACCTGTAGGCCATTTGTAGAACATTTGGAAATTTAGGCATCATGGCCACTGAGCATTATTTTGAATCAATTTGGCCAATCTGTCAAGGTCTTTACCATTCACTGATGAATATTTTTATTCATGAGATCAAAATTTCCAACTGGTGTAATGAGGATGAGCATAATAATGATGTTAAAAACTGCATCTGACATTTTTTTCAAATGTGCTGGCTGTTTTCCACTCAAGTAACTAATTGCCAGTTTTTCAAAAAATTCTGCTGTGTATTATATGATTGCATTCAAAGCAAATAATAATTGGTAATTGGTAAGAGTCCAACCTCTAAGTCAAAATATACTATTTTAATGGCCAATCAGCTGGGAGTAAGAAAGCAGGAAAGTGTGAAATTTTGGCTCCAATTGGCGCTCCAATTTCCAGTCTGTTTGGTGATGTCACATTAACAACCCTTAGTGTGTCCATAGTGTGTTGTTTTTCTATCAAGTGCCTTCATACATAAAGTTAATGACAAACAACAAATTGAGAATAGAAACTATCTCTAACTCTAACTCTCTAACTATCCATTTGATGCCCAAATCCTTGACACCCCTACTCTAACAACTCCATCTCCTTGGGCCTGCTCTTGTGTTGCTCTACTGCACATGCACACATTTGAAAAAAAAGTAATTGTGTGGAAACATATCCTGGGGCCTCATACATAAAACTTTGTATATATTCACATTTATTGTCAAATTAAATTGCTGAACACACCACCAGTATACATCAAATCACAAATATAACTCCAGGAGCACCTATGGGAGCTCCATGAGACCACCATGAACTGCCCATGTGGACCCATGTGACCTCATGGACACTTTGCATTGGACCAGATGGTCCTCTGTAAGCTTTGGTAGTTCAGCCCATGTAGTCAGTTGTCACTTGATAAACATGACTGAAACCAAACAGGTAGGACTCTTTTCCAAATGCTGTAACCTGAGTACATCACTGTGTAGGTGGCTTTACTGAGGTCCTGAACAGCAGCTGGTAGGCCTGCTTGGAGAACTAGGCCTACAGTATGCCTAACTCCTAGTGTTACCTAGCCTACCACAGCAGCTGGCTGGCTACATAAGCTGAATCAACACTGATCAGTGCACGATAGCTGGTCTTTTCTGGACTGGTTTGTTGTTTTCATACACTAGAACCACAGTGGGAAAATAAAAAAACAGCAGACAGAATTATACAACAGCTAAAATATGCAACGTTTTTGCCATTAAAATATCAATCAATAAATAGGATATATTACACATTATCAGCCTGCCTGTGGCCCTGTGTGTGTATGACCTAAATCCCCTGTTTGCCTGAAATTGGCTTTTCAATATGTTTCAGGACATTTTGGGCCATATAGAATTTGTCATATGGTAGGAGGTGAGCTGGGTTGTGGATCAAGCACAAGGCTAAAAACTAAACATGTGGCAGACGAGAACCATTCAAAAAAACGGTGAACATGGGTCTTCCTTTTATTGCAGATTGGCTGTGTTCACCGTCTGCTTCTTCAACGCCTGTGGCAGCTTTATGGATACAGGTTACCTCAGCCTCAGACTAGATGCTATTTCAAGGTAGACTCATCAAGATGAGTGACAAGTGTTGGGGCATGAACTTGACCAACTGAGGGGGAGGAGGGCGGGACTAACAATGCAGTTCTCCGCCTCAAGTCAAAAAGTTGCGTTTGGTAGCTTTAATTGGGGCCTCTGTTACACTGTCACACATTCATATTCATCCACATGAACTATAGTGCCTTGTTATGCCTTGATTGATGGTGGCGGTGGAGGGGAGGCATGAAAGGATGTGTATTGTTTTCTCTGGCTTTTAGAGGAATGATCTTCCACTTGACAGGAATTTGAAGCATTTTCTATGCAGTACCATAATATTATCAAGTATCATCACGTGCAGTTTGCCCACGTTTTAACTTGCAAAGAAGAGTTTAACTGTTTTTTTATACTAACATAAATCTTTGTGCACTAAAATCATAGTGTACATCATAGTAACTAGTATCAGAGCTTCAACATACAGTATAGGCTACATTGTTAGGTTGTCTCTATGTAAGATCTGACGTAGCCCAGTAGACCCAGTAGACCCAGTAGGCCCAGCAGTCATCTAAATTACACTTTCAAGTGCTAATTTCACTGTAAATACACCAAAACTTCAATACTGTAAATTTCATTATCATTAACCTACATTTTTTATCCTTCACCTCCAGTTATCTGAAAATATTACTAAATTAACACTAATTTAATGTAAATTATTCAACTTTTTCTGCCATCTTACTGTTTACTTATAGACAAAATACCAATACTGACCAATGAAGAACCAATGATATTATGACACTAAATTGATCTTTTGTCTCCTCAGAATAGCAAATGGGTAAGGACATTATTGAGTAATTTGTGAGAAAGACCAGTAGACAGATGAAATGCCTTTCTATTGACCATCTTGTGATTTTCATTATTGGGTTGTTGGTAAAACATAATCTCATTTCCATGAGTTTATTTTCAAATTATAGTAGACAAATTAATGAACAACACATTCACGCTACAGATGAGATAATAACCATTATTTTCCCACTTGAACCAATAACTACAAAATGGATCTCAGTGTGTGTGTGTGTGTGTGTGTGTGGGAAAAGGTCCAACAGCAGTCCAGCTCGTCACCCACCAATGTACGTATATTATAATCAAACAGTGTGTAATGAAGAAAAAATACATTTTCTTATTCATTTATTTCAGTATTTATTAATTTCTGTATTTCCTGTCAGCAATCAAACTAGAAGTTCACTCATTGCAAATAACTGCACAGTGTCTGCAACAGTGGTGCAAGCTAATAAGTAAGGTTAAATTGCACTTGTGGAAACTGGATGTGAGGGGCGTCCAACCACACCTTATTTGTATGAGATGAGGTGCAGTTGTATAGAAACTCCCAGCAAGCAGCAGACTGAAGTTATTGATTATTGACTCTACATGGAAAAGCAGCCCAAGTGTAGCCTGAGATCCTCGGGCAGCGCTTGTTTGTCTTTCCACATCTAAACTGAAGGCTGGCCAACTCAATGTCCTCCTTTTAAAACTCTTTAAAAAATGCATTTGGGCTTGCTTCTGCTTCTACTACGGTCTGTATCAGTGACAGCCAGCCAACAGAGGGCGCCGGGGCGCTGCCCTACCAAAGCTTACGTTGAAAAATAAGTTATATTTGAATATGTTTTCTAATATTGTTTCAGCATTTTAGATTGTGTGAAAATGCATTATCTCTGCAATAAAAAACAATTGATTTTAAAGTTTTAAAGCTAGATATTTTCTAGTTTTGTTTGTGTGTAAAATTATCATTGCCAAACCTCTGTGTGTTATCTTCCCACCCACCCATATTCCCTCAGATATTGTTCCCACTAAATTTCTCAAAGAGGTTATGGGGGGTATGAGCCTTAGCTTGCTCTGTATTGTGAAATAGTTCTTTCTCCACTGATTGCACTCCTGACTATTTCAAGCCTGCCCTGAAAAAAACCCTCCCATGATCCATCATTTCGTAATAACTACAGACCGTTTTCACAGCTCCGTTTTTATCTAAAAAACTTCGAAGAACATTGTACAAAGCAATACCAAGAGGTGATGGAAAGAAATAACATTTTGAAACATTGAAAAAATGACTGCCTTCCACTGGGTCTTGTCTTCCATGTCAGAAAATAAAACATCTCAGGCTCTGCTGTTGATGGTGTTTCTTCTGCTTCATTGATTATGTGTGGTGTGTCTCAATGCAGTGGCCCAATACTGTTTTCTTGTTAAACTGTATGTCATCACTTGCCAATATTATTTATCAGGATATATATTCTGTCACTGCTATGCCAACTATACTCAGCTGTATCTTTCATTTAAAGCAAATGATCTGGGTAAGTTAATGGCCTTATGCAACAATCTAGCTGCTTTTTGTAAAGCCCTTAAACACTGTTAGAGTTTAGGGCTTCACAATACCCAAAATGTGAAAACAATAAATACACAAGTAAGTACACGACACCCCCCCAGCCTTGGCCCCTTACGGAGGAGGGTCAGTGTGTCAGTGTATCTTTGAATTTTACTTAAAAAAAACATTAAAAGAAGATTTTTGTTCACCAGTCAATCAGCTTCAAAATACAAAAAAAAACTTTATTCTCTATGGAAGGGCATTTCACATACATGACATTAATCCTACATCACACGTACTGTACTTACTAAGTTTTCAGCTTAACTTTCATTTTTCTCTCTCAGTGCACAGTATTACAGTGGATCTGCTCACTCATCTTCTGCCAGAAACACTCTAGGATCTTTATGCCTTGTGGAATAAGGTGAGGAAAAATAGTCCTTTAATTACATGGATCCCCTGCATTTTTCATACCTCCGAGAAATGCCTTGCTGAGCCAATCTGGTATCATAAACCTTTAAACTCAAGTTCAATGAGATACAAGTGTTCAAACTGTTGCTTTTCAATGCAAAAATGTCTATTATACATCACTGGCAGTACTTAGTGGGCTTATAGTAGACTCATCTATTTCTGCTCTGTTCATCTCCTGTATCCTGCTATGATCTAATGGTCTAAGTTACCTGATGGGCAGTTTAGAACCATCCGCTGTAACTGAATGGGTTTATATTGTGCGCATGATTACACTCATATCGGAGGAAAACCTTCAATTCTTTGAGAAATGGAAGAGGTGAAAATCTACTTCACGCTTTGCTCTCTAGAATTTCCTTCAATGATGTTTAGATCTAGTGGTTGGGTAGGCCATGGAAGTGTTGATGTTTAGCAGTGTGTATGGGGGCATTATCATTATCTGGGAATGTGGGAACATCACAAGGGAACAGTGTTTGCACTATAGGGAGCACCTGGTCCTGTAAAATGACCTCATGTTCCTTGGCTATTAAACAACCGTGCAGAGCAAACATCAAACCTAATGACTTCCACAAAATGGTTGCAAATACCATTACAGATCCACCATGTCAGCAACATCCACCAGTTGGCCACAAACACTGAGGGCTGAAGGCTCAAGGCTTTCTCCGAACATAAACCCTTCTTGATGTACAGTTGACCTGACCTGACCTGACCTGACCTGACTTGACCTGACCTGACCTGACCTGAATTGACGAAGAGCCTTTGTGCACAAAACGTTGTCCATTCATTAATGTTGTGTTGGAGCATAGATGTGTGCTGGCTTTTTTTGCTTTTCCTATGAGTTTTCCTCAGCCCAGCACCTGCTAAGTGATATGTTTATTTTCCCTCTAACCTGCCATGAACACCAGCTTTGTGAAGCTCTTGATGTTCGGCTTTTGTTGAGGCTGTGTCACAGAGGGGTTGATTCATTTTTGTAGTCATATGTTAGTGATGCTTAACAACTATCCTATTAAATGTCTGGCTATCCCTGTCAGTGAGCTGCGACTTGCGACCACTGTTCTTCTTTGCCAATGCAGTTTGTCTGTGTTAAATCATTTCGCATTTTTCTTTTACCAATGCAATTCCTGCATTTTTTTATTTGGCCTCTTTGGAACTCTATTAGTTCCCTCATGCTGCTTTACTAGTTTTCTTGATACAAGGGTGTATACTTTTTCTTTTTCCATTTAAATAATTTTACCTTTACATAAATGTCAACTTAGAACTTTCTTTTCACTTTGATAGAATACTTTATGTAGCGGTCAGGGAGGAAAACACTTCAATCATTCCACAGCACACAAATGTGCTGAAAGCAAACAAAAAACATAAAGGTTTGAGGATGAATGTAGCTGAAGCAAAGAAATTATGAAGAAAAATACTATCCCTGAATAGAAAACAAATCTCACTTCATCATTTTCACACAAAAGTAAACAATAAATACTGCAAAGCAAGAGCCCATCCCCAAAGAAGTTTCATCAAGCACATTCCGATGAGTCATTTAGTTTACTTGCGTATTTGTACAGTGATAGCGCATAGAGGCAAAGTGATAAAAACTGTGATGGAATTCAATAAGAAAACAAACAACACATAGAAGATGAACATAGAATGAATACAAATTTCAAAACAAAAGAAAACAAACAAAAAAGAAACAAACCAAAAATCAAGCTGACAAGCAAAGACACAAATGAATTGGATAATAGAATCTAAATGACAATGAAACATGGTTTCAGAGAGAGAGAGAGAGAGAGAGAGAGAGAGAGAGAGAGAGAGAGAGAGAGAGAGAGAGTGTGTTTCCATGTTTCCCAGCACTGTCTCTTTTTTACTGGTTTCCATTAATTCTCCATGTTA
>OOFE01020759.1:3017-16077 GCA_900323365.1 Monocentris japonica | reverse complement strand
CCCCCCCCCCCCCACCTCCATCCAACCTACTTGTCGTGGTTGGACTGGGTGGGGCCGTTGGGGTATGTTAGATGTGTGCTTAGATTAACCTATGATTGATAAGAGCTATGTGGGCCACAGTTGACAACAAAAAACCTTGCAGCTCCTCCAAGATGCATGAATCAAACTGAGATGAAAGAACAAAATAATGCAGCTACACTTGGAGAAGAACAGACAAAGTTTTCATGTTAAAAAGCAATCAAGGTGGCCATCATTTAATGTCAGTTAGAGTGAAATGTAAGACCAATTTCCCAACTGAAATGTATATGAAAAGAATGATTTTAAGACTTCTAAAACTGAATTTAAGACCGTATCAAGAGCTTCTCAAGGGCTTATATTGCATAATTTGAGACATTTGAGACTTTTTCCCGGACCTGCAGACACCCTGACACCCTTTACTGTCGACTATGCATGCAATCCTGTATCCCTGAGGAAAGCCATTACAGCTGAAAGGCCACAGAGCAGCAATGGACAAGATTGAACAGATGAACCTTAACCTCTTAACCTGGCAAGCATTGCAACCCGTTCCTCACAGGGCTCTAACACAACACAGGGAGGAGGGACTGCATGAGACACAGTGGTTTAATTAGGGTTTTACATCCAGGACTGTAGCGACAGAGGGAGGACACATTTACAGTGTGACGAGGTATATTGGCATTTGCCTTCAAAAACCCGTATTGGTTGAACGCCAGTTTGTACCAGCCGTCCTTATCTTGCTCACCGACTGTTTGCATTCCTTCAGACTCCATAGGCCTCTTTCTGTCTTTGTTTCCGTCAGGCGTCTGGCCATGCTTTCATGCTACCACACATTTTTTATCCTCTTTCATTCTTCTTCTATATAAGTTTGTTCTCTTTCTCCCTCTCTCCTGCAACATCACTGTCATGCAACTCCTCCCTCGTCACTCTCTCTCCCCTGGCCCCCTGCTTGGTATTGCACCGACATATCACAGTTCCACGGAACAGACTTGGTTAAAGGTTAACTGAAAGCACTGAGCGCTCTCTCTCTCTCTCTCGTTTCCACAAACACTGAAATTTGCCTTCGGTGTCATATCGCATAAAACACAAAGTGGGTGGGTGTGTCACTACTACAAACATTATAGTTAGGAGGCAGCTGGAAAATCACAGGTATGGAGGAGTGGAGCTGACATAATTGCAGGTATGGTAAGGGACAGGATAACAGAATCCAGAGAGCTCAGGTCAGCTTGTCACAATTACATGGATGGATGTAGGGGGAGGAGGTACAATCACACAGAGTGAGTGTACAAGATACTGGGAGGACTCGCTCTTTCCATGAAACAGACCAACCAGGTGAACTTAATTTCCCCTCTAAACGATTTTAAAGCTGCAATGTGCAACTTTGACATTAAAATAACAATAAATGAATAGAATATATTCCACATGGCCAGTCTGTGTCTGTCTGCGACCCTGAACGTAAATCCTTCTTTTCCTGAAATTAGCTTTTCAATGATGTTCAGGACATTTTGGGGCGTGTACAGTTTGCTGTGGGCATGGCCAGTGGTGAGCTGGGTTGTGGCTACGAAGGTGAGGCCAGTGGCCACAGAGCAGGGACACCATAGCAACAACTACAGCAAAGCTGTAGGAAAAGAAAGTGCAATGAAGCTGAATGTGCAACAGATAAGACCCATTCAACCTGGGCCGTAGGCACAGCACCAGACAGTGTATTTTAACATACTGGCACTGCCCTGATGGGATGTTTACTGCAGATTGGACGGTCTGCTTCTTCAATGCCGGTGGTGGCTTTATGGTTCCCAGTTACATCAGCCTCAGGCTCGATGCTGTTTCACAGTAGACAGCTCATCAAGATGAGTGGCACGAGCTGGAACCTGACCAACGGAGGGGGAGGAGGGCGGGACCAACAATAGACTTCCTGCCTCAAGGCGAAAAGTTGCATATTGTAGCTTTCAGTTTTGAGATAACTAAGACATGGATTGTGCAAAAGCGGGTGTAACTGAATATTCAGAATGTGGTCCGATATTTTGTATGAGTGTAGATTCATAAGTATGTTGGAGGATCTATTTTGAGACGCGTTACACCACACAGTTCACCTAGCACACTAAAGGGCTGAGGAAAGGGGCGTGTACTTCTCGGACCACCTGCCTTCTCCATCAGTGGGAGGCAGGGCTGGACTACAATGAGTCACTCATTAATGATGAGTCAAATAAACACCACAGATTATATCGGTACATAGATTACTGCTGCAATATTATTAGAAGGCCTTGACTAGTTCAGACTGGGGCTTGTGGAGTAACACCCAGTAGGTAAAGAGTGACCTAGGTGAATGCTTTTATACATAGCACTTTTTTTAGTATGACAGTGTCATCGCCATGCTCTATTCATCTTGCTACACAGGACTATTACTCTTAGACGACTTAGAGTGCCTATAACTGACTAGCTCCTGGATAACTTCACGCTCAACAAATCACTGGAAGTGCATTCATTTCCAATAGAGCTAAGTGACCAGGGAAACTCAGCTGATGTGTGGATGGTCAACAAGATTGACAGCCAAGAAAGGTCGGTCACAGGTGAACTTTTCGCCGTAACAGCCAATCAGATTTTTTCCCCAACTGACACACACACACACACACACACACACACACACACACACACACACAATCTAGGAATTGAAGCTCATCGTAACTTTATCTGGATGAAAGCATCTGCCAAATGCCTGAAGTGTATACTGCAACGTACTGTAATCAGAAACTTTCATCAGTGGAAATCTAAGACTTTTAAGGGACTGTTTAATGCCAGTTAGAATGAAATATAAGACCAATTTCACCACTGAAGTAAATGTGAAAATGAAAATAAACTCGTCTCTGCATGACTGGGCTGATTTCTCGATGGAAAATGGGGGGCAAGATCTTCTGAGGCCTTGAATAAAGCTAATCGAATTCAAGACATGAAGATTGTTTTCAGGACTGGTAGTCACCCTGCATGTACAAAAATGGCAATGAAGTTGGCGTGTAGTTTGACTGAGTTCCAGGGTGATTTCCAGACCTATAACAGACGAGGCTGCAATCCTGAGGGGGAAGCAGGACTCAGTAACTTTTGGTCCCAGCAGGGCGGGGCTCACTCTTAGGCTGTGCTAGCTTTGCGAAGTTGGAACTTTTCTCAAAGAAAAGGCTCAAACTAACCAAGCATACCACACACACACATCCTCTATTGAGACTGTGACTCATGGAAGTACAGGTAACACAGTCTGACTCACTGCCAGGCACAAAAGTCTCATCTACTTTCTACATTCTACCAAACCATCTTTCTATTTTGCCCTCACATTGCGCCATCATTTCCACTACACTCCTTCACGTCTCTCTGGCAACTGAGGCATTTAAAGCTGCACTAGGCAAGGTTTTTATCGGTCTCCTAAAAGCGAGCACTCAGTCTAGACAAAGCTGGATTTACCAACATCTCTTATCCCTTTCATACAAAGCATCAAAGACCGGCCAGGTTGGTGAACAAGAGTGGGCTGTGTGCGGTTTACTGACATCACGTTACAAGTTCAAACTTTCAAACCTCTCGCAGCCATTTGGAGCCCCCAATGTGCAAAATTGCCTCGTGGCTAGACTACAATCTTCTATTAAAACTACTTAATAATATATTAATTTATCTTTTACTCTCTTGTGCAACTTCCATGAGGCTGATTACCTTTATTATTCAGTATGTTATAAAATATGTAACGCTCCAGCAAACAAAAAGGTGAGTGAACTCAGTTTAATGGAGTTTACCTACCGCTACATCGCTGCTTATGCCAAACGAGCACAGTGAAATGCACACTAATGCAAACACTACCTCTCATCATCTCTCTGTCTCCTACAGCCTGGCTAGCTGAGCCTCCAGATCAATAGCCATGCCCATCCAGTGTCTCCTCTCTAACACTTTCCCATCACTGTCTGACTCTACTGCCCACAGCCAGAGTGACGCACTTGTAAGTGTGTCTTAGAGCTGGTGTATCCTGAGTTCTCAATTTTTCTCTCACTGGAACTACTTAAGGTTAGACCAATATATCAGTTTGCTGATATATTGGGCAGATATTGACCTTTTTAATAAATGGAGGGGGATTTTTGGGCCATGAAGATTCAAAGGCAGTGAACAATGGCACAAAATGTATATTGGTCCGACTAATCTGGAGTGCCCTTCAATCAACTCATTTATGATTCTTTCATGTCTTCAGAAATCAGCACTAGAGCCATAAACGCACTTTGCACTGGAAACCGCTGTTGCCTAGAGCTTTAGGGACTTATCAGTCCTATTCCTGGCCTATTCTGGTGCGATATCTCTGTTTATTGTTATCGAAGCAAAATGTCCCCGGCCCTGACCATATCGCAGTGCTTGGGTTTCATACTGTGGTCACAGATGCCAGGTTTCAAACTAGGCATAGCTGGCTGGCTGGGATGGGGCACAGCTGTATAACCCCATGAACTTTATACATGGTGTCATGGTGAAATGTTAGTAGGCAGAGGGGGTGCCTTAAAGGAAAAAAAAAAACTCACTTTAACTTGTTTAGTGGTGTATTCCTTATATTCCCGAGATTAATTTGCCAAACACAGACAACATAATGTCACATCAAGATATTTCCAGCACAGCTACAATGGAGTTTGGAGAAAAACAATCTAAAACATCAACAGTAAACATTGGGCTAAACACAGAGACGCACCATTTTGACACCATTTCAACAATCATACAGGGAGAAATCCACCAAAGAAGAGGGAGAGACACCAATTTCTCCACCTACAGCAGCCTCAATAGTCCACAATGCAGCACGCAAAACCCAATGCTGCCTTCATGTCATATGAGAGTTAGCGTAAATGCAGGCTTTGGACTGGGAAAAAACGTCAACCTCTTAGTGGTAATTCCTAAACCTCTGGAAAGTGGGTGCAATAAAAAGGTAAAGTACAAAACTTCATCACAAATTAACTCCTGGAATGTGCTGAACATCAGAGATTGATGATATATAACAGTGCAAGTCCTAAGAGGTCTTTAAACCCCAATCTGTTTAGCAGCCATGTCTGTTTGTTGACATCCACCAGCTTGATGAGACAAGTTCACGGTAAGAGGTCAACTGAGTGGGAACAAATCCTTGTCTGAGCATTTCCTGTAAGAGAGTTCAAGTACACAAGTGTGTGCGAGTGTACATTGCATGCACCCAAGTGTTTGTGTCAGTGGGTGAGTCTTTCCTGCTGTAGAGGTGATGGTGGAGGTCCGGTTGACAGCTAGGCGGTCAGGTGTATCCTATGAGGACCCCTGGGATCGACCCAACCGTCATTGTTAGCGGAGACACTACATGAACACGAAAACCTTCATCCTGTCTCCACCAGTGGTTCTCAAAGTGGGGTCCAGGGGTCCATCCACAAAATGAGGAATAGTTTGTCTAAAGAATGTAATTCAGTTGAAATAATCCCAATAAGAGAACGTATAAGAATGACTAGGTTTCACTCTCACCACTATTTATCTCCCCATTGAGACAGTGCACCAACATTAACTCGTCAAAAGTGATCAAACACTATTTAAACAGATCCACACCCCAGTTGTTGGAGTTAAGGAGTCGATAAGAAAAGGAATTTTGCCATGATGGAATCTACTACATACCATAACAATCGGGGAAAGACTGAATGCAAGGGCGAGAATGGTATGTGATAAGAGAGAGAGGCCAACAACATGCCAGGGCCAGTAATTTGACTTTCAACTCATTCAGCGAAACCCTTGGTGCTCCATCCAGTGAAAAGGAAATGTTGACGCAGTTCGTTAGCCTATGCTTATTTTAACATCATCGTCGATGTTCTCGTATAAGCCCTTCGCAGGCTCTCTATGGGTTTGCACTTATGCACGAGTCTACAGAACCAGAGGGAAAATGCCTATCTGTGTAAATGCAGGCAGACAGTTAGGGGAAAAAGCTCAACCCAACTCCAAACTACTCAACCCTGCTCTCACCACAACTCTGTCACAACCTCGAACCAGAAATATCACCAAAAAAAAAAAAGCCCCAAGCAAAGCAATTTTCTGAGGGGGGAAAAAAAATAAATAAAAAATCAGCTCACAGCATCTGCCCAAGACCAGTCCAGTGGGAACTGAAGCTACTGCAGCTACATCAACAGCACAGGCAAGATCTACTCCGGAAAAATGTACTGGCAGAATATCGATACGCATTTTGTGCCAATTTGAAACAAAAACATTATGTGGAAATGATTGGGGCCTTTTTTAACCATATTGTTCACATAGACTTTGCCTGATGAATTTATTGCGATGTGTATTTTGCGCAGCCGGAAAGACTCTTAAATTAGACCTCTATCAACAAGCTGTCATTCAAAGGAGCTTACATCAAACTTAACAGCTTTATTAACCCTAGAGAGTGAGAGTGTACTAGCGCCAGGCCTCAGTAAAGACAACCAACCGTAGAGAGGCAGTGAAAGCTGGGAGGTCCTGCCCTCCAGGTGACCTTGAAACAACAGGTCAGCTGACCTAAGCAGCTTGACCACTGAGGAATATCCCTCCTATGCTGGCTAGTTTGTCTCCCTGTGCATCTACTTAACGCACATGGGTAGTTCGTCTCTCTTTCCCCGCTGAGTGGGTAACCTGGCTCATTACTGGGATGAAGATCAGCAGATTATAAGGCTGGTCTGTGAGAGTCCAAGTAGTTACTTCATCCATCATGAGGAAAAATAGGGATACGGTGGGAAAAAATGGTTGGGAAAAGTCATTCAGAACTTATAGGCGGCAAACTCTGAACCAAGTGCACGTCTGTATGGCCTTCTGTAGCGCTATCGATGTGAAGATGATGTGCATCCTATGCTGTCAATTCACACATTTCATTTTCTTCAATATTACATATTGCATAGAATATAGCTTATATTTTGCACACCCTATAATGCAGTAGTTCATTTATGCTTTTATTTCCATTTTTCTTGTGCTGTATCCTATTACTATCTGCTGATGGAACATCCCAACGTCACCCACGGGGATCGCTTAAGCTTTGTCTTCTCACCTCTCTCATCGAGTCAGAGCCTTTAATACATACATTATGTTTAGGTATGGACGTGACGCATTGCCAGCAAGTGCTTTGCTTTTGTTCACTTTGTGCACGGCAAGTGGTAAACCACACACAGATTAACAGGTGGACGTGCTTGTTGACAAAGCCTCTGTCACCCAAGGAAACACTTTTTCAGCCAGAGCCAGGCAGCTTGGAAGCCCAGCCAGCTATTGGCAGCCTCACACACGGTCTATCAAAGTTGCATTAAAAAGGCAGGGATGTAGTCGGTTTACCCACCTTTTTGTTTGCACAATAGGGTTTACCCACCTATTTAGGCTTGGCATAAATCTTTATGACCAAAATTCATAGTGTACATCATAATGAGCAGTGTTGTGTAAGGTATATTAAGATAGGGTCGTTTAAGGGGGAAATGCATAACTCAACACTTCTGATAGTAGAGTTGTTTTTTAGTTACATTGGCGGTTGTTGTCCTTGTGATGATCACGTACTGGAGGTCATAGTTTCCACCACATCACTGATTACGGGATGCATGTTGCCCTGCCAAACAGCAGATGCCCCGCTGCTCCTGACAGGCATCCATCCCCAGTAAACAGACTTCCAGCAGCCTTGTAATCACAGGTGTGATAGGCCGGGAGGTTGGGTAATAACTGTCTTAATCTGTGTCTGCCTGGCGTCTATAAAAAGACGAATGCAACCTCATGGGTTCTTCAAGTTGTCGGCTGCAGAAGTAAGTCTCCCACGGTCGTATTGCTGGCTGGTGTTCAATGCAAATTCACAGACGCTACAAGTTCCATCTTGTAGGGCGAGAGGTGAACGCCAAGCTCCGTTCAAAAATCTAGAAATGCGATGTCGCTTTGCTTTACTGGTAAACATACACATTCAGTAGAACATGACTTACGACCTTTTACTAATCAGTAGGATCCACTTCAATTCGGCATACACCCAATACACCAATCAGCCCCCCTTTTCAATACAATTTGAACTTTTACACTTGGCTCGCGCTGCTCTCTGCCATCCAACACGTTGTATTTTGGTGGAATAAAACCTTACTTACTAGTTACTTTTATAAAGGTGAGTTATGCTTGGTGTATCGCATGTATGCCGAATTGTAAAGTGGGCTCTAACGGTTAGTAATAGTTCTTAAGTCATGTTCTACTAGGCACGTGCCTTTGCCGATAAGCAAGACGGCGTTAAACTGCCAGATTTTTAAACGGAGGTTAGCGTGCCGCTCGCTCTACCGGAGCTAGCGACAGCCCGCTCGCCCAAGCGTGCTGCAATGTCACAAATGAGTCTGTAAAAACTTTCGAAAATACCACAGCTGTAACAAATACAACACCCCCATCATCACCAGCAAACTGGAGTAGAGCACAACGACGGCGCGAGGGGCAGTAGGTGAAGTGGCTGCAGTTAACATTAAACATACCTTCAAATTGACGAAGTCAAATGCGATGTGGCGGTCTCACTTGTTTAATTCTTCCCGACAGACCGTCAGAACAGGGGAAAGCTTTGGCTCGGTTCCTCCCGGGTGAGTGTGTGTCAATCCGGTCAGTGACTCGTGTCTGTCAGTAGAGGTAGGCGAGTCCTGCTTTCTACGGGTCCTCCCACCACGCCAAGCCAGCAGTCCTCGATAGTGCTAATATCTCTCCTGAAACTGGGCGGCTTTCCCCACACTTCAACTTTCACAAGAGGACTTCTGAGGACACCGACTCTGACAGGATAACGAGATAATCAAAATACCTGACTGACGCCCTTTCATGGCTCAGTGGAGAGTCGATACGTTCAAAAATAAATAATAATAATTAAACAAAAACAGTCTGTGGTTTTGTTGAGACACTACACCCACTTTCCCTGCATGGAACAAGTGTCATAATTCCCCCCCCCGCCTCTTTCTTTTCTTTCATAGTAGGGCCACAGCACTGTAACACCAGGAAGTTGACAAAGACCCATCCCACGGCTGCTGCACGAGCGATATGGTTTATTTTAGCCACGGCGTCATTATTTTCTCTACTAACACTCTCTGTGGTAGATCAATATTATTATCTCATAGACTAATGAGCAAATTATTCGCCATACGACTATCCACCCCCACCCCATTCCATCACTTTGATTAACCCTTTCAAAATAATCCCCCAAGTTTAGCTAACAGTTAAATCAAGGCGTGTCCGATTCCCCGACTAAGCCCCTTCCGTGCTGACCTGCTGTGGAATAATATACAGGCACCTTAAAGAGGCGCGAGGGGATGATAGGCTAGCCGTCTCACGTCGCGTCAACCGCCTTCAAAAATGTGGAAGTTTAATGTTGTCTTGTATTATCGGCGACGTTACACGTTTTATTGAACATGGCTTAACACCGTTTACGAATCAGTGGGACCCGCTGGAAAATTCGGCATTGAAATGTTTCACCACGTAGCTCTTATTCCTACACATTTTCAACTTGTACAGCTGGTGTTGCTTGCATATAAATTGCCAAATTTTTTTGAATGGACCTCGGCGTGCAATTCTCTCCACACAACAGACAACGAGGCGACCTGCTATTCTCTCCCCCACACAAGGTGTATGTACCTCGGCTGTATGTTTCTCCACAGCGCAGTTTGAAATTGAGCTCATACTAATAATGGTTTCAAAGAGTTCTCGTACCCTCTGCTGTCAACAGACCCGTCACTGCACCTTTCCACTGGACTGCTCCTCGTGGGGAAAGTACCCTCTCGTGCATGGATATGGTACTTGATTGTTTATATTTTTTTATAATTATAATTAAGTGCAAAGATCAAAACCCTCAACCCCCCAGAAAATCACATCAGAGGAGCACTCGGGACCCAATTTGGCCAGCTATGTCAAATAATTGATCATACTGACCAAGGATTTTCTCTACACATATACACCTGTCTGTTTGGTATTACTTCCTGTCTCATTATCTCAGACCTGTTATCAGTCCAGTCCCAAGTCCTTTAGCCTTTCAAATCAAGTGCCTAGTTGTTCCTTGATGGGACCTCCAGGGGTCCTTGAGGAAGGTTCCAGGGGGGTTTAATTTCACTATTATTTCAGTCTCTAAGTCATCACAATGGCTAATCTGATCATCTTCTCAGATGGGGTTCACCGGGACGAAATTGTATCAAATTGGGGTTTGAATCTATTTAAGGACCCATGACATGAAAAAGTCTGGGAGCCCCTGGTGTGAAGCATGCAGCATGTCAAGAAACAAAGAGCGTATGCATGTTCAGACCTTTATTACAGTGCGTGTTATGCAACATGTGTTCTGCCCATGTGAAGGTGACCTTAACTTGCCGGCCAGAGCCAGAACTGGACTGTAATATAGCAGCACTGCCAGAGGGGGGAGTGATCGATTCAGCCTCTAACGACCCACTCTTAGCAGGCCTCAATCCATGGAACGCACACGCACACACACACGCCTGACCTTGCTTGCCTTTAGCCATGATTGTGCTGCAGAGAGGAAAGGTTGTATCCTGTTGACAAGGCAATGTTAGACAGAGTGTACTGGAGGGAGAGGTTCACACACACACACATACACACACATACGAACTGTAGCGTCCCTCTCTCTCTCTTTCACACACACACAAACTGTAGCCTCCCTCTCGCTCTCTCTCACACACACACACACAAACTAGCCGATCTCTCTCTCTCTCTCTCTCTCTCTCTCTCTCTCACACACACACACACACCACATCATGGGTATGTCAAGGCGTTTGCACTTGCCATTACCTCGGCCTAAGTGAGTCCAAATTTGCCGTTTTAGTATTTTTGATTTTTTTTTTTTTATCATTTTGATGAAGAGCAAAGATCAAGCAAAAAGTGCCTGAAATGTATTTGGAAGTCATATGTTGAAGAAAAATGAACATCAGGGGAACCTTAGGCCCATAGTTTGGTGACCAAATAATATCTTGTCAGTCAGAACCATCGCGGATATCAGTGGGTGACAAAGTTTTGATTGCAAATGGCATCAGATGGAGGGGCAAATCGAAACACACCGCTCACACACACATTCAGAGACGCAGGGTGATTTGACCTTGGAGGAATGTGGGATAGGAAAAAAAAAAGCCCTGTACTGGAATGTCTTTGTCGTTTCCTCCCATCCAGGCTACAGTACATTCCACACCTCCCCAATCATCACTGACCAATTCACACCGAGCTTCACTGAACGCACTGCAAATTTTCCATTCCGACTTTCATTTATCTGAAGACTGAGATGAACTGTGACTTGAGTTGTAATCTTTCACAGCATTACGAGGTTTATCTACCCACCTGCATATCATATATCCTAGTATGTCATCTCATCAAAAGCTCACTCTCCACTGTACCAGGCGGTATTTTACACCATAAGAGGGTTGATTCAAAAAAAGTCCAATCCAAAATTCCTCAGATTGTGATATTATGTCTTCGCCCACCTCGGCACCTGCCCCCTTTATCACTATCCTCTTACATGATGCCAGGATCATATGGAACGCATGCATAACTTCCCCTTTAGCTCCTGGGTGTAAACATCACTGGCAAAGCTACAGGGGGATTTAAGCAGTGATCAAACCAGGGCAGCAAGAGGTTTGTCAATAAAGCCACCCTCAGTTACTCTTACACTGTTAGATATCATCACGTCTGTGATGTTCAGGGCATTTATAGTTACTTTGTGATCAAGTGTTGCTCTTTATTTTTCTGGTGTACCCACTTTCCCTCAACCTGCCTCGTCTACTTCTACTTCAGTTAGTGATTTGCTACGATTCCCAGAATGCCTTTCGACAACCCCCAGAGGAGGGGCTTGAGCTTGTTGCTTTCAGTCAACGGTGGGTGTATGGGCATATAAATATAGCTAGCTAGCCAACTAGTTTGTGAACTTTGGGGCGTGTCCATCATCGCGGCTGTGCCCCATTACTTAAAATACAACGTCTCATGGCTGCATTGCATTCTGGTCTATCTTGGTTGCTGCCAGTGGAGAAATTGGTCTCTCTCCTCTTCTACAATGGATTACTCCCCGTATGATTGTTTGAACGTCTAGAAAGAAGCTCTTGCTCCAAAACCTGACATTTACCGTTGATGTTTTAGATCGCTGAAAAGTTTTCTGCTGTCAAACTCCGTTGTAGCTACGCTGGAAATATCTCGACTTGACGTCACTTCGTCTATGTTTGGCCAGATATCCACGGGAATAAGAACAATACACCGCCAAGCAACAAAAACGAACCCAGGAATGCAAGTTACATCGCCAATAGCTGTTTTTACAGTGTTAAAGTCTTTTAAGGTAGCTTTTTCCTTTAATCTGGAATCTGTGTTTTTACCAACATATATATATATATATATTCTTTTTACTATGTTTTCATTTACATTCGTTTAAAAAAAAAAAAAAAAAAGATTCATTCACTTGAAAGGCCTGGTCATGTGTCTGTGCATCTAAAGCCAAGTGCATCTACAACAAACCTTGTTTTGCTGCACGGAGTCAGAAATGAAATAATGAGAACCCACCCATAGGTGTTGTACAATACACTATCAGTAGAAGCCTGCATAGGTAGCCTTCCTCTACATACAAGCTGAGAGCAGGAGACAGGATTTCAACTTATTTACTAGCCTCAGCTGTTCTGATTTATCAATGCAATCTATTTGACAGACAGTATATCCTGGAGGAATTTTCAATACTGAAGAATCTGTGAGTATTTCTCAACATCAGCCCTGTGGGAACTGAACCCCCGTAACCTCACGTCAGCATCTCTCTCAACCCAACTGGAATGAATGATGAGTGAAACTGTGACTCCGGGGCTGGTGTGAACTGACCTTGCAGCCGTGGCAGTAGCTTTCTCCGTTCTTCCCCGGAGAAAGGATGATTTCCCCCGTGGGGATCAGTTGGATCTTCAGTTCCATCATCGCCTTCTCGTCTTTCCTCGTCCTTTTTCTTAAATCTTCTTTTGGGGTCCCAGTATGCTTTTTCTTGCCCCCTTTTCCACTCCGGCGCGCTACTCTTTCACCTTTCCCCTCTGGTCCAGTACGTTTCCAAGTCCTTAGGTCAAACAGAAAGAGG
>OOFE01020756.1:0-11666 GCA_900323365.1 Monocentris japonica | reverse complement strand
AAAGCTCATATATAAAAAAAAAAAAAAATTTGGGGAAAAAAAAAAAAAAAAAAAAAAAAAAAAAAAAAAGGTATCCAGGAGCACATGGCGAAACAGCCATATTCTCCCAGCACACACACACACACCACTGGACACAAAAAAACAGCACAAGCACTCCACTAAACATTAGACAGGTACATACAAACCCATACATCCTACAATAACCATAAATGGGAAAATGGCATACAGTACACCACGCTGCAAGAGATCTCAGTCAATGGATGGTCTTCACCCATGAGTATAAAAAAAAAAAAAAAAAAAACACTTGCTGTGATCGAGCCAGGTATTAACAGAGTCCTCTACTGAGCCGAGCAGACCGACAGCAGGAGGAAACGGTCCCAAAACACTGATTTAAGGTGAATTCGCTCCCCTTGTGTAGCTTACAGGAGGGAGCAGGAAAGGCTGTTCAATCCCGGGATCAGTGGTTGATGAGAACTGCTCCCTCAAGGCAAAGAGGAAGAGGTGCTTAACCCGCTCCTCGTTTCATAGATTCTTAGTCAGCGGTGTTAGGACTATAGTTCGATCGCAAGACTGCAGTTTCTCAAGGCGTAAAAACAGTGACCAAATGTGCAGAGATAGGGGAGGTGTGGAAAAAGAAAAGAAAATACTTTAGGTCACACATCTGAAATGAAGCGGATGCGTGGATTTCTCACTCGAATGATAAGGAAAATATAAAATATCAGGTTGGGAGTCATCCTTCCAGAAATACTGCAGTTGATGGTATGAAAAATAAGTAGTTCAAATGGTTTAGTGTGGCAGAAGAATTAGCAACAGAACGACAACAAGAAAATAGTGTGTGTGTGTGTGTGTGTGTGTGTGTATTTGTAAAGCTTGAGTGGGAAACTATCGAGTCCAGCCGACTATCATCGTAAAACCTCTAACCACAACAGTGACTATTTATACTGCCAGCGCTCAGAGACGTGTGATTGCTTCTTAAAACAGTGACTCTTAAAATTAAGTACATGTGGTGCTCACGATAGGCAATGGTACACAATAGGCATTTGTCTGTAAAAAGAACAACAAAGAAAGAAAGAAAGAAAGAAAGAAAGAAAGAAAGAAAGAAAGAAAGAAAGAGGTAATATGCACCAAAAAAAAAAAACTTTAAAAAAAGTCTTTTTGGCAGCCGTGCGTCTGTGGCAATGCTTGCTAGGTCAACTGAGATACACAATAAAGGCTCCCCCTGAAACCTTAAGATGTCATCGTCGTAACTTTGACACAGAAGTGCAGGAGTACAGGGGGTAAAATTAGACAAAATCCTTTCTAACCCCTAGATTAGATTATTACTTACATATCCATCAGGTGTATCAAGGCTGTAACTGTTATGCTGCTTCAAAACAAAAAACAAAAAAGTGCAGCATTAAGGACATTCGGCTTGAGCTCAGGAATGGTAACTGATAGATACTAAAAAAAAAAAAAAAAAAAAAAAAAACAACTCATGTTTAGGGGTCAGTGGATTAGGAATCAACAGTGACTATAGAAATACACTACAATGCCAATAATTCTTCATTCAGTAACATTACACTATATAACACAGTGAAAACTCGACTTCGCAGAATCACTGGGAAATTAGCCCCGCTGTCAGCAAATAAGGTCTCGCCTCACACTGCTTAGAAGGCTTAAATGGCCTAGAGGGACTTTAAATTGGCTGAGAAATGTGGATGAAATCACTTGTGGTTTTGGCACAGGCCTTCTCAATAATCTCAATAATCCCCCTTTTACTTCCAACTAGAAACAATCTACATAAATTTCCTTTGGTTAATAAAAAAACAAAACAAAGAGCGGACAGAAAGTACATACAAATACGAGAGATGAGCAAGTTAGCAAGGATTTTCCCCCTCCGAGGAGAGCGGTTGCTAGTTGCAGCCCTTGTTGGGGTGAGTTTTAGAAAGGCCAAACCCAAACCGGGGTTTAGTAGGGGGGAGGGGTTTAGCATGTTAGGCTTCTCAAAGGCTCTTCTGACGATCACAGTGGTTTAGAATACAACTAGAGGGCAAATGTCCATGTAGAATGAGCGAGAAGAGAGGAGGACTCTGGTGTCTGGTCTTTCTCTCGCGTGTTGTTTGTATTGTTCCATGTCATCATCATGGTCAAGTCTCAGGCGTCAAGGTGTGGCTGGCAAAAAAAACTATCAGGTATCAGGTTCCTAAAGGAGACACGGGGGGAAAAGACAGAGAGTTGTTTTAATAAGCACAGCTGATATTAGGTGTTTTCTATGACGGCGCCGTGTTTTTGCCTTTACCTGGAATTGGTAGAGCACTGGGGTCAAAGTTGAATCTCATCTGTAGCTCTTCTGCTGTTGCATCAAGCCAACGTTCTCATACACTCTAGAGCTGTCCTCCCTCATCCTAACACACAAACACACACACTTTCGTGAGAATCTATTGATAATGCCTTCTTGGGAAGGACACAGGAAAGTGATTGAAATTAATTGTTTAGGGCCTGCTCACACAGGATGCGTTTTAGCAGCAGAGGATGGGCTTTTCTAGTTATGTTTTTGAGCGCCTTGACCACAAGTTGAAAAAAAGTGCCCTACGCCACAGTCTGTTTTTTTCTGTACTATCCAATTGGATGAATGGAGAGGCAGGGCAATAAACAGCAGCTGGTTGAGTGACGGACAGCTGATCGTCAGCCGATTCTGTGGTCGCTAGGCAACATCAACACAAAAACGCCGGCCTTGCATTGTTCAGTCATTAAAACGCATCCTGTGTGATCGCGCCCTAACACAGTTAAAGTTGCGGTAGCAGCACTCACTCTGTGCAGGTGGGAGTAGGGATAGGCGTGCAAGGAGGCAAAGGGCTCTGCTCTCCTCCAGTCAAGTCAGACAAAGAGTACTTAATGTTGGTGTACTCGCGCCCTTTGATCTTACTCTTCTGCGGATGACAAAATAAAGGTCAGAGACAAGAGCAAAAACAAGGGAAAGAGAAAACGTGAGGCATTGTCAGCTACCCACCTGCTCCTCCTCTATGCGTCTCTGCAGTGTTTCTATGTAGTGCTGCACGGCCATGTAGATGAATCTGTACTGAGCCTCGGTCTGCACCATCCCAGAACGCTGAGAACGAACCATCTGGATGGTCTTGGGCACATCAATGTCACAGTCCACCCCTGCAACAGCAAACGATATCGTTTACATTGATTGTGAAAGTAAATTGGCACGGATTGCTAGTATTTATCATTTTGTGGCTGGTTGTTCTGATACTGTGTTGTCAGATGCTATGGACATGTGCCAGAGTAGTGCACAACAGGCCAGAGAGGCCTTTCAAGGAAGTCATAAATCTGACCTTGTCCAGACTACTACTAGGTGGAGAGAGCCCATAGGATGAACCCTGTTAGGCATGCTATCTAAGCATGAGAGAACCAATCATGAGAGACTTCTTTGTTTCCAAAGAAACTATAAAGATTGTAGTACTGATTTTCAGAGAGAGAGAGAGTTTAGAGAGATTTTGACTTAACCTGTGACGAGGTATCTCTCTCTCTCCAATATATCTGTCTCCAATATATTTTTATGTGCTTCAACCTATCAGTGTTCTGTGTGTTATTTCAAGAGGTCTGAGTGCTTACAGGCAATTTTTCACGACACATTTAACCTAATTATTGTATTATTTTTGTTACATTGGTGTGTAACTCTGTTTCGCGTCATGCCTCTGAGCTGTTCTAAAATCATGGTGACAGTCTCTCCAGGCCCACTGCTGAAACACCCAGCTGGTCAGGACAGACCAGTGGGAACAGGCAAAGGCCGTTTGATGAGGAGAAGGCAGCAGGGAGGGGAAGGCTTGTTGTGGCACATTTCTAAATAGATATTGGCAGCATCTTTGCATCACTTCTGGTGATGAAAAGATTTTCTCCACACGTGATTGAAGAGGAATCCCTTTGTTATCTCTTGTTTCAGCTGACAATATCTCAAATCAATTCAATTGATTCATGGGTCAATTCATTTTCATGACTGATGGAGTTGATCCTAATATGGATACATCTAACTAATGAAATTCATACTGAAAGCCTTGTTAGACTATGAGAATGTCAAATGACCCTTGACACAATCAATACAGTGGAGGCCTTCGCTGGCTGTCAACAAACTCGAACCAAACCAGGAAACATCACTGAGGACCGCTGACAGTGGTTGAGAAGGCCCAGGTCTGCCCAATAGGATTTCTGTCTTTCCTGAAGAACTACAGTGGTTGGTAATGGTAAATGTCAAACCCCTCTATAGAGAGATGACTGGGTCATGTGATGGTGACTGGGCTGAATGCTAGCATGGCCTGACAGTGGTGGCGTAAAGGGCATCCAAATCCGTGCAACAGGCAAAATGCCACAACATGTTAGCATGCTGTGCGGCGGTGTAGCCTGTGGGCAGTGGTGGGTGGACAAAAGTGGGCACCACTCCACCCAGATGGGTTGAAGTGAATGCGCGCCACAGTCCTCTTTCTTCATGAGCCCAGGTGTTGAGTTGTCTGAGAAGGTTGTCTGAGCTTACCATGTGCACTTGCCATGCCTGCCCCTTTAAAATTCCCATTGAAATCCCAATTTCTTACACAAGATCAACTGATTTGGTCTAATATATAGAGGAATGAGAGTCAGAGAGATCCTAAATACTGTTAAACACAACTCAGGAGACAGGTAGCACACTGCGGCAGGACTATACAATACGACAGAAAATACATGGTTCCTGCAGAAACTCTAACTCTGCTTCACTGGATCACTGGCAGCGCACGCTTCTTAATATTCTTGACATAGTGCATGCTGTTTGAAAGCAGGGGGTCTCCCACATCTTTGCAAACACAAACACCTACACGCACTCTCTCACGAGCCCGCGTGAAATTTATCCCAGCCTAAATCCAACCAGCGAATCCATCAGATGCGGTAGTAGGCAGCAGCCAACAGCAGCCTTGTGGGAATGAGGGGGGAGTTATGGGATGTAGGCAGCGCGGTAGTCCACGCAGAAATCTCTCCCAGCAGAACTAAACATTAAATTTTCATTTCCACGTAGGAGACAGTCTGGCAGTGGTAGCATGGTCTGTTCGCCTGCTCTACGCAGGTAGAATTGATTAAGCCACTCTCATTGGTTATGAAAGAAATGCAGCCTCTTTGTAGAGGACTGTAGGTGTTTGTGGGAGTGCAGCTACAGGTTCAATAAGAATGCCTGCAATAAGTCTCTCTGACCATGGAGAAGCCTTCAGCCTTACAAACAACTTTAACCACGTGTCAACTAACTGCAAAATACATTCTATGATTTCATGTTGATGTTGCAATAAGTTATATGTAGCTGCCAATAATATAACTGCCTATAGCATCTAGCAATGACATAACCATTTTCTTTTAAAGTGATAATGGAGAAGTAGTGAAACTGTAGTGCAGTAGCATTTTGCCAATAATGTAATGACTTATTAAGCTTGCATTAATGACATTTTTATATTACTGAATCAGCAGTAATATAGTAATATGAATGGAGTATAATATCAACCCACAATGTAATGTACCTCTATAGAGCAGGATGTGAGGACTGGATTCACAGTGTTGGGCATCCGAGGAAGTAAATTCAAAGGAATCTGGGTGTGAGGTATTGTTATAGTGTGTGTTGCCTCTGATAAATATGCCACTCCATATGTAATCTGTCAGAGCAGGGGTGGCAGATACTGTCTCAGGCTGGATGGGAGGTTGGGGTGTGAAGCAGCTACAGTATGGAATTAGTTTACAACCTTTATTCAGTAGATGTGATGGACAATTACAGTTCAAATGATATAGCAGGACATTTTTAGGAGGTCAGCAATGTAGCTTTACTTGCTTATTGAAAGGCATGGCAGCGACATGCATCCAACTCATGCACATTATTCACATTGTATTGTTTAGTGAAATACTGCGTACAAAAGAGATGTTTAGGCTCCACCTGGTGGCAGCAATATCAAACTACTACACTTAGAATGAAATTAGTTCTTTGTGAAATGCAGCCATGCTGACCCATGAGCTTTACTATTAATAAACTGCAATTTAAACAGTCAGCATTTCTCAACCTCAATAAAACCATAACAATTACACATACTGACTTTTCACTTCTGACTATCTTTTACATTCTTTGGTAAACAGTGAGGGTTTTACTTTAGTTTCTCCATAACGGTATCAACAGGGTGAGTTGGCAGCTTTGGAAGCCTGGCAGAGACGCTGGCCAGTTGGTTTAATGGTGTTGTCCATCTGTGGTGTAGTCAGACTGTCTCTGAGCCCTGGTGACCACTTAGAATTACACACACCCTGCTCATCAAAACATCTACTGTGTCCTGCTGTCTGGCTTAAGTTCTGTCAACAACAGTGTCTCCCTCCCCAAAACCATTTCAGAATGAGACGAATCAAGCCATGGAAAAACTGGAGCCTAGACCAGGGATTTGCATTGTAATTAGCTAAATAAGTGATAAAAAACAATAGAGATTAATAAAAGGCAGCACATAGGCCAATACAGGGTAATATCAGCAAACTACTTGGGTCAAGTAGTTGTGTAATATGGTCTGTAGATTGGGGTGCGCTCACATTACACAGCACAGTGCTCAAAAGGTGTTTGGGGGAACATTACGGAGATCATTTTATTTAAAATAAAGACAGCAATCTACAGTTATAAAAAGCAATAGAACCCATGCTGTTAACTTTCGCTGAAAAAATATAACCAATAAAATGTTTATATAACCTTCAGACTGCAAGACTGACAAGGACAAAGAACAACAAGTGTACTCACAAAAGCTTTGTTTTTAATAAACTCCATAAAAATAAACGACAGGTAAATGATAAATCAACAAAACAAGAAAGGAATGGATATTCCTGCCGCAAGGCCTCAATGCAGAACAGAATTGTGGTAAATTCAGAATCTGTGAATTAAGTACAATTTAATTCAATAAATTTGGACTCAAACAAACTAGAATTCAAACTTACAGTAGAAGAAAAATTCAAGGAAACTCGATGAATATCCTTAAATTTTATCAATTTAAACTCAGTTCAAATTCTTCTCATGGTCAGGATGTCAAATTTCAAACAATTCATATTTGTTGAATTCAATTCAAGTCAAATTCACTTCTGAATCGGCTCCAACCCCAAAGAATCAGTGACATACATAAAAACTTCATCTTCATTATGAGGTGTCCATTTGAGGTGCTTCTGAAATGTAAGAGAGAGATCCCAATCTGTAATTCAACTTGGTGACTGTAGAAATACAATCACTCAGCTCACATGCTACATTCAGTGTGCATTGACACAGTTGGTGTTTACAGAACCTTCCTACTCACAGGCCAACAACATTCTCTACTGACTAGCAGGTTGTTTAAGAAAATGAGTTATGGAGTGCTGGGTCCACTGCTAGCACAACGTTGTGCAGTGCACTGGCCTGTTTTCATGCTTCTCTCCTGCATTGTACAACTGCTAACCAATCAGCACTCTGAAGAGGAGTGCTAATAAGCATGTCAAATATCGCTCATCTTCACTGATAGGGGTAGATTAGAGTGGGTGGTCCTGGAGAAGTGCTTGTCTCAGCGCTTACATGTGACTGGGCACTGGGATCTGTACAAGCAGGGATAGTTTTTGCTCTTGTGAATGTAGGCTAAATATGAATGGTTGACCTGCCTGATGCAAAGTAAGGGAGCAGTTTTGCCCGATCAGAGACAAAGAGGATGAACAGTAAACTCACGTGTTTCATTGAAGAGGAAGGAATCCTGGTACTCCTTCATGTACTGAGAGGATCTGGACTCATCCAGGAACAGAGAGTAAACCCTTTTAATGTCCTCCACCTGCACCTCTGTCCCCTGAGGAAGCAAAACACCGACGTCTCAAACACTGAAGCTACGAGGCAACCCTTAATAAACTACTGTTAGGACACACCAATCCCAAATAGTACTAGATAGATCTGCGTCATACATGAAACTCTCAAATACAATATGTCAAAAGGTTAAAAGAAATGATTGGTTGATGACAATGACTTTTAAGTCATTATAGCTGTAGAAATACAATCTACCTATCTGATAAAGTTGAGACTGAGGATCCAGACGCTTACCCTGCGTTTGCGACACACCAAGCCAGCGGTACTGATTAGCTGGATGGCGTAGCGCAGCGACGTCTCGAGGCCAATGCGGGTCAGGACCGTATGAGCCTCCTCGCTCAGCTCCACATCCTCCTCTTCACACCTGAAGTAAAATCAGACATGTATAATTCAGTTTTAAATGCCTGATTTTGTATACTGGGAAGCAGGAAACAAAGTTTGCTAGTGAGCTCAACATGGAATCTCACCGGATCTTGAGGATCTGCCTCGTCTCTTTCTCAGTGTAGGGGGAGGTGGCGATGATGAGCAGGCGGTCCAGCAGGTCAATGGGGATGCCGTGGGGGCTCTGGTAGTTTGTGCCACGGATACTGTGTGTGTGTGTGTGAGTGTGAATGTGAGTGTGAGAGAGAAAGAAACATGAATGAATATTTTGCCAAAGTTACAAATGACCTTGTGTTCACACTGTGAGCAACATGATCAACAAGTCCCTGGTGGTCTGTTCATTTCCTGTAGAGCTGAGCAACCAGAAAAAACGTGGCTTGTCAGTTGAGAAAAGTTGGCTACTGCTGAACTTGGTCACTGGCCATCAATAGTCATCTAAACGATGCTTGGAGAAGCTTAGAGTTGCATCCACTTCTTATTTTCAATTAATGCTACCTAATTAGCTAGTTTGCCACGTTAACTCAACAAAGTTATGTTATGAAAGGAAATACCCAAAGCAGCAAAAAATACGTTTGCCTGCTCACTTTGCAGCTGCATGAGAACACTGCATAGATGCAATCGGAGCCTCTCGTCCACAAATGGGAGAGATTCAGAGAGACATGGAGAGAGAGAACATATGAGAGACACCTCATAGGGTCAGATGAGAGGAAAAGGGAGAAGTGGACAGCAAATAGTACCGAGTGATGCCTCTGTTGGTGGCCATGATGAGAACTGGGGACAAGTCACTCTCCAGGGCACGGTTCAGGAAGGAGAAGCACTCCATGTCCAACATATGGACCTCATCGATAAATAACACCTGGAACCAAATCCAAAAAATAATTAAATCAATCAGTCAAGGTCACACACACACACACACACACTGAAGATGATTTATAGGTAGAAACCTCTACAACAGGCCTCGGCAAATGGTGGACTCCAGTCCGGGTCCGGATTCAGTGATGGTTCTATCTGGACCGAGCCCCATTAATTTCTTATACATTGATAATACTGATGGGGCATTATTTTTTCAATGGGTGTGGCTTAGGCAGTGCAAGGGTCCCCGAATGTCTGGTCTTGTTCAATTTTAAATCACTTCAAACAATTCAGCCAATTAAATCGATTGTTTGCAATGCATGAAAGGAGATGCCACTCTCTGCGAGAGGCACACTGCAGGGAATATACTACAAAAGACGTTAGGGAGTTTCGAAAAAACAACATAGGCAAACACACTGACAAACACAGTTCACAATATACTGGAGTAGAAGCGTTGTCAGAAGCTTTGTTCAAGTCTACCCCCTATGGCACGTAACCGTGATGCAGCCAACCATGTAATATTTGGACAAAATCAGCCACTGGTTTGTTATTAATGGCAATTTGAGCGTGTGAATTTGTTTTTTCTTGATTTCAGACTTCTCATAGGTCAAATTCCCTGATATGTTTCAACCTTCACAATGTTAAAAGCTCAATTAATAACAATGTTCAATAACATTTACAATAAATATGGTTGAAATGTACTTTGTTTATTTCATTTGATAGTCATAGACTACATTATAGGCCTCTGAATCATAGTGGAAGTTTAATATTATGATGAAAAAAGTGTAATGCTGAAGACATATGAGGTTGTATGTTTTCCAGCTGTCGCGGTCAGGTCCGAATTTGACAAGACATTGTCGGGCGGTTTTCGGGTAGGGCCGTAAAGATGTCGGGCACAATCGAGCTAGGGCTTAATTTCTAGTCCGATGCAGACCTCTAGGTCTATAATCCCAGTAAAGCGCACCCTCTAGGAACTTGTCTTTTACACAACGGTCAACAACTGAAAGGCTTTCTTCAAAGTAGGGTACATTTGTTAATTAGTTAGGAAAATGGTTGCCACTGATCATCATCATCATCATCATTTCTCATAAAGAAACTACCTGTGTTGTCAAATACAAAATATTTACACTGTTGTACAGATTACAATTTATCTTATTGGGTTTTCAATGAAAAATCGTACCTCCTGACTCTTGCCTGCAGGGCAGCCATGTTTTTATACATGTCCTTATACATGTCCTCCTCCTGCTCCACTTCCTCCACATTCAAAATGGTCACCATTAAGTCCTGGGCCCGCCCCCGCAGGAAGTTGAGCAGGTCACCATGGCTACAGTACTCTGTGATCATCAGCATGGGTCCTGAGTGGGGATGATGAAGTTGAAAGGTTATATCAGAAAAGCCAAATGCTAAATTGAATCTTAGAATTGAAAAGTCTGAGATTTCAAAATATCCCTTCATGACTATTCCTAGACCAACTTGCCGGTGTTAGATTTTCAAAATCCAGCAAGGATTTAATAGTTATAACTGTATTCATCCCTTTCAAATGAGAACTTGTTGGCCTTGATGTGGCCTTTCTAGTGTTAAAGGTTAAAGTGACATTTCAACCTTTCAATGATCACACTAGAATAATGAACTATTAATAAGGAAAATTAGTTAAAACTAGAAATCTACTTTTATATATATAGTTTGATATATATTTAAAGTTACCCAATCATATAGTTAGTTATATAAGTGATATGAACATAATCGTTTTTTTAATGATATTTTTTAATAGCCTAATTATCATACCTCTGCCAGTGTTACATAGTTCTAGTTATACAGTTCAGTTAGTTATATAGTTATATATTAACTGTAATTATTATAATTAGTGTACCTCCAAGGGTGCATGCGCCCAGCAGGTTAACGATGTTGTCATGGTAACCAAGATGGCTGAGAATTTTCAGCTCCGACATCAAAGCTTCCTTTTCCTCTGAATGAGCACTGGCTGTTCACACACACACACACACACACACACACACACACACACACACACACAGTAATCATTCACCTGTATTTGTCTGGTGGTTTGCCTGTCACTGTGGCTGAGGAAACAATAACAATAACAATAATTTTCCAACTGACGTTTCAGCATTTTGACTGCAACCCGGGTGATGTTGTCATCGGTTCCCAGGCCGTAGGCTGTCGCCTCCACAACCTTCCCGAACGCACCTGAACCCAACACAGCACCTAACAGAGAGAGAGGAGGGTCAAAGGTCAAGAACTGTGGAGGTGACAGGATAGAGAAGAGGGGTAATAAGAGGGATGATGGACAATGCTGAGGGTTGATAGAGGATACAAAGGGATGATAGAGGGTACAGAAGGATGATAGAGGGTACAAAGGGATGATAGAGGGTACAGAGGTTTGATAGAGGGTACAGAAGGATAATAGAGTACAGAAGGTTGATAGAGGGTACAGAGGGATAATGGAGGGTGCAGAGAGTTGATAGAGGGTACAAAGGGATGATAGAGGGTGTCTAAGGCACTTGGACCAGAGAGGGAAGGTAAGAGAGTTTGGTTTGGAACTGGATTGTCTACCAAGGCGGAGTTTGTCTCTAGGAAACTCCCACTTCTG
>OOFE01020754.1:6124-17164 GCA_900323365.1 Monocentris japonica | reverse complement strand
AGATACACCGATCAGCCATAACATTAAAACCATTTGGCGGTGGACAGGGGTCAGCATGGGCACGGCTACGCAGCCCCATACGCAGCTTGCTGTAGTAGCAGTAGCTCTTCTGTGGGATCGGATCAGACGGGCTAGCCTTCGCTCCCCAAGCATCAATGAGCCTTGGGTGCCCATGACCCTGTCGCCGGTTCACCGGTTGTCCTTCCTTGGACCACTCTTGGTAGGTACTAACCACTGCATACCGGGAACACCCCACAAGACCTGCCGTTTTGGAGATGCTCTGACCCAGTCGTCTAGCCATCACAATTTGGCCCTTGTCAAAGTCACTCAGATCCTTATGCTTTTTCCTGCTTCCAACACATCAACTTCAAGAACTGACTGTTCACTTGCTTCCCAATATATCCCACCCCTTGACAGGTGCCATTGTAACGAGATAATCGATGTTACAATAGATTTCTCAGTTCATGGAAAGTATTCTACACTGTGATCACTGTGACTTGTTTTTTTATTCGATTATGTGATCCCAGAATTACTCCTACTGCTTTTACAATAAGGAATACTTACAAATGTTCCTCCAAAAGAACAAGGGTTCAAACGGTCTCATCTGGGCAAAAATGATAAACACTCGCCTGATATAACAGAAACTTTTTGGTAGCTGCAGAGGGGGGCTTCGCCATGCTAGCTCACACAATCAAAGGAAACAAGCCGGTGCTGCTGCTTTGCCTGTGGCTGCTGTTTGTGCAGAACATAAAAAAGAAGCAAGGCAAAGAAAAGGCAGTGTTGTACCTTCTTTTCCACACAGGAAGGTTTTCAGATGATTTATATTGCTCTGCAAACATAACTTTGTTCATTAGGTTCAAATTTAGTATAACGGGAATGCATAAGGTTTTTTAATCAACCTTACAGGTGTAATATCAAGTCACTCTTGCATGTTTACTACTAATAAAATTAGCAGTGCTTTGTTATATTGTAGTCTGACTGTGTGTGATATAATTAACAAAAATGATCAGCGTAATTGTTCATCTGTGGCTTCATCCCAGAGTATCATTATTATGTAGCCTAAAGCATACTTGGTACACCACAGACCACTCTGCATCCTGCCTACTGGGCCCTAAACTGTTCCAGACAGCTGCTCCACATTCAAGCAATGAGAAACTTTGTTCTCAAAAAATGTCAATAATGTCTCAGCACTGTCTATTCTCAACAAATTTTGTGACAAGATGAACTTTTCGCTCCCCCTCTTTTAATTCTGCATGTCTGGCTGTGCTGTACAACCCAGGGAGATTTCACTGTAGACGCCACACTGGGGCTAAGGGATCAGCTGCTTGCTCTTTTATGAATCAGGAAAGCTTCCTGAACTATCAACCATGTATGAAGTGTGGAAGGGCCTCTCTGGGAGTACAAATCAGTTATGACTCATGAATGCTGTAGGTTTTGTCCCACGTGGGCAACCCAGATGCAAGGAAAGGCCCAAAATAAATCATTGCTGGAGGGCTACATATATCAAACTCGATAGTTCATTCAAAATGTGTTTTGCCTGCTACATCTATGTTATAAATGTGCCTTTGGAGTTGGACAGCGAGGTGCAGTTTGAAAAATGTATTCCTACTGTATTACACTCAGACAAGTGGCAGTTGTTAAACTATACCATAATGGAATGTCTTACGTGAGAAATTCAGGGAAAAAATAAGGGCATGAAGGTTACCTTGTGGGTCAACCTGTTTTGAAACGCCATTACTGAGATGGTGTCATTCCAGAATTTGCGAATTTGCCATGCTATGACTGTTCTCAAGTATGTAACCCCTTGTACTTCCAAAGAGCTGACAAACTATCACAATCAAGAGGTTGGAGACGAGACTGCTCTTATTGAACCACCTGAGCCTTGAAGTAAAAACTGTATGCTGTTCAGTCTGAATTCTACACTTAGGTACGTTCTATTTTTTTAAAAACGGATCTCAGTAAGCTCTATTCCCCGCATGCCACTGACTGCTAGTTTTAATTTTCCTGTGAAACGAGTGTCTCCCACTGGAGTTTTTTAGCCTTTATCTTTGGAGGCATTAGAGCAGAGAGGGAATCCATGCATTGTAACTTCATGGCCAAAAATAGTTTCTGATAAGAGATGTGGAGGGGCTCTGGAGGAAAATGCAGGCAAGGATGTTGATGTTAAACATTAGATATTTAGTTATCTTAAGGTTGCTGTCCACCTTGAAATTCTAATTTGTTCTCTTGAGCCAGCGGATGTTGAACAAAATATAAATGAATAATTCATGCCATTAGTGACTTTACCAAGAATTCATATATTCATGTTCTTGGAATTAGATCCTCCTCTGGTCTGTCTTCTTTCAAAATCACTCCAGCGCCACTCGCAGTCATTTTGGAAAGCTGATCACGAGATGCCAATTTGCAATCTTGAAGCAAACAAGGCAATTTACATGTTAATACTGGAGATAAGAGAAAGGCCGTGTACGCTGGGATGTTCTGCTTTACATCTCAATCAAGCTTTCTAACGAAGCCATGAATTAAAAAGCACCCTTTATACATTTGTGACTACAACTTTGATCCTTAGGAAGAACATCATTCCCTCGCTCCGGGAGATGCATTTAGAACTGCTCAGCATTCCTATTTTGATGCTTCTTGAGATCGATTGGCATGCTTCTCTGGTGGATGTCATCCATTATCATAATAGCCAACCAAATCACTGTTACAGAAAAATGACCATGCACTTAACTACTTCAGGAAACAATAGCTTTCAATATGCTGCATTGCTCATGTTAAATTAGTCCCATAGAGATGCCATTTAAACTGTACTCTCTCCAAAGCCAGACGTTTGGGTACAGCCAGATACGCCTGAGCAAAACGGATGTGAATGAGATTGAAGAATCAGCAAAAATGATTTTTATCTAAGATGGCATAGGTATTTATTTTTGGTTAGGTCTCCATCATTTACTCAAAACAGTCAAAATAAGGTCATGACGTACGTTTCAGTGGATTTTACCACACTGTTAGCATGCAATTAATCCATAATAACTGTAATTGCAATGATACATAAGCAGTAAAACAGATCCCAAAAAACAAAAAGCCATTGTTGTGTGACTTATGCTACACTGCCAAATATACCAATGGCGCTGTAAAGTACATATTTAAAAGCATCAGGGGCTCATCTCTTTCAGAGCAAAATGGTCAAAGTTGTTACGTGTCACTTCATTCACTTGCTATTAAAGCAACCCAATAGCTCGCATTAATTTCACTCTAGCTTTAAAAAGATGGACGGTTATGAAAGCTCAGGAGAAATGTCTGGAGCATCCATTACTCAAAACAGCTCAGACGTTGTGATCGTCCGGCATCTGATCTCTTTCATCTTGTTCATAATTCCTGGGGTTATTATGAGTTGAATATTACAGCCTGCCACTCTTCTCCCCCCTCTGCGCAGTGCACTTCCAGTAAATGGAGTCATTGTAATTATAGCTTTCATGCATGGGAAGGTACATTTTCTGGGGTAATTTGAAGGGGTCGGAAGAAAAAAAAGCACTGTGACTGACTTGAGAGTGATGAAAAATGTCCTATACTCAGACCAAATACCGCAATCACAAAACCTAAGTACCATAATGGTAATATGACTTGTATTGATGTTATTATCACCATTATTAACAGTAGAGGGAGCTTCAGTTATGGAAATTAGAATTCAGTTTAGGTATTTAAAGGAGAACAAAACAACAAGAGTTTCATCCTTGTGCCATAAGACAGTTCAGTTCAGGAGGTAATACATAGGTCTGGTAACAGAGCAGGTACTAATGACACACCACCATGTTGGGGGAGTAACAATAAAATCAGCGATTATAATGCTTCTTCCTCCCTGACAAAACACTTTACAGCACAAATTGACCCTAACCCTACGGCTGCACAGAAATTAAGTATTTTCTTTGGTTTGTTGAGGAGGAAGAGATGGCAAAACTACTAAATTTGGCAACATACAGCTTCATAGATTGATTCTAATGAAAGACGGAAACGCTGACTCACAGCACCCAGGGTGAATTTACAGAGGATGAAGGCAGGTTTCCTGATTGCAAAATAATGGTAATGTAATAATATGAAGCTCATTTGGGTTCAAAGAAACTTTCTAGGAGTTCAGTCATCCTTCTATTTACTGTCAATGGAGCAGCTCCAGACTGTGCAACTTGATGACGTCACAGATTACAGAAAAAGTAATAGCAACAGCAACAGGGAAGAAAGACAAATAGAATATAAGCACAAAAACACTATAAAATAAGTAATTTAAGAAACTGTCTAAAAACACTAAACAATAAAAACAAAATATAAAGTAGTAAAAGTAAAATATAAACAATTGTGGGGTTATATAAGGATATGTTGGTGGGAAATATGGGGAAAGAGTATGGATTACTATTGTTACTAAAGTTACAATTGTTACTTACAGATGTTACCCGCAGTCATGAATCCTTACTTGAACATGGATTACTAAATTATAAATGTTATAAAGAATGTATAAAATATGTTATATATAAATATATGTATGCATAAACACATATTTATAAATGTATAAGTTATATAAATTTAAGATTGTATTCAGAAATACTGACCAGGTTCCAGGTTCAAGGAAAAACATTGTGAAATCTCAAACTGAGTGGTATTTTACTATAAGAACATGCTGTCTTATTTTTCTGTAGCTTCTCTATGTAAGTCCAAGGGGATTTGCTCCTGATATTATGTGACATAACGTCATGTCTGGGCTGCAACAATTGAGTGGGATCATGCCAATATTAACATGTCACCTCAGAGAAATGCATGTCATTTCCATGGTTACGGCTGTGCAAACACGTGTGCTTAAGCATGTCTATGTAGGGTAAGTCAAAAGGCTCAGCACAATGCGGGGGGTGGGCTACAGCTCTAAAACAGACTTTGGAAGTCCTGTGTGTGTGTGTGTGTGTGTGCATTGTATACAATACATTTTTTTTTTGTCAGAAATGTGTCACCCTACCTATTGTCAGCGCAATTTTGTGTACAGAATCATGTACTGTGTTAAATCAAATTAAATCACTCACTCACACATACAGTGGATTAGGTTCATCATTAAGTGCAACAGAATTAAAATTCGCAGTTTCAATAAATGAGAACAGACAAAGACCACAAATATTGCATATAACCGATACATTGAAGTTAACTTCAAAAAGTTACCTGCCAGTGTGGTGAGATTTTGGCGCTTGGCTGGTGGTAATTTCGGGCCCTGTGTGTGTGTGGTAAGTTTACAGGTTTGCTTCAGTAATTTGATGTACTCTAATTTAAAAACAAACAAAAAAAAAAAAACACTTAAATAATATTCTGTAGGGACCTATACCGTGTCTATTGTGCTCAGTAATGTCTATTGTACTTTTTAGTGACCTAATTGTACTTTATAATATTTTATCTCCTATTATATCACTATAATTTTCCTATATAATGTATAGTTTTGCGGTTGAGTTTGTATATTACCCTTCTAAAAATGTATTATGAAATAACCGGAGTTACTTTTCCTAAGGGATGCTCCTGCGTCATCACTACCAGTAAGCTCCATTTCCACCAAATGTTCAGATTGTTCATTTCCGTATGATAATAAATAGGGGGTGGTTCCTCCAGTCGATATCTTTAATTGCTCTTTGGGTTGTATCAATACCTACCGGGTTTAACTGCTCCATCACGAGCCACTGGGAACGGGTTGCCCGGGAAACGGCCGCATGGCAACAGGATCAGAGCCTGGGGGTTGTCTGCTTCTAGGTCTGCTCTCATTTTACATCGCATTTCCTCACTAGATGGTGTGCAAGCCACTGGAGAGTACACTTCCTCGCACAGTGGGCTACACATCACAGCCGAGCGAACCTGGGAAACTATACGGCGGACCATTTCTTACGGCCTCCGACGAGGAAAAGTGTGGAAATACAGTAGCATTTGCGTCTAGGTTTTTCCCTCCCCCCAGCTTTGTAACAAGAAGACTTGGGAAAAACATACCGACAACAAAACACAGCAGTGATGGACATAATGATTGCGGTGCAGGATGCGTGCGTCTCCGGTCAGTGGCTTACTGCGATAATTCTCAGTCTGTGCTGCTTTCTGCCGTCCTGCTTGCCCGCTGGACAAACTGTGGACTATTCCTCGGTTGAAAGTGTGGTCAGCAGACAAGGCGACACGGCTCTCCTGAGGTAGGAAAGCCCGCTTAACAACTTCACTTCCCCCCCTGCCCTGCTCCGACTCAAGACCATGTCGGAGTTGGGAAAGCGAAATGGAGATGCGACACTAAGCGCTCTTCACACCCATTCGGCTTTTTTGGTTTTGTTTTCATGCAGTTTAAGCGGGGTAATCATTCCCTGCCTGCGATCAACACACGGTAGCCTATTCCCCCCCCATCCCGTCCTTGTTTTCGCCTGTATAAGAGGGCAGTCGGTGCAGCAGTCTCCATGCAGGATGCTCTTCTTGTAGCTCGGCTAGAGCTCGCTTACTGATGGCAAAGTTTTATAAAATGCTTTCCCCTACTGTAGGCCTAAAGCACGGGTAAAAAATATCTGATGTAGCATTTAATATTGTGCTCTGTTACGTTTTAGAGCTATTCTTAGTTGGGGTAGTAGCCTGCATTTCCAAGAGCGAACGTTACATATTATTTTGAGTGCTGTTTATCATTTCCACTGTGATGTCGTAGTTGCAAAATAAGAGGCTGAACAGTGTTTTCAGTGTGGTGTTAAAGCCCATTTAGGACACAATTAACGTTGATGCGCGTGGTTTATACCAGCCCCTCGAGGAGTTCAATATTTTGCAATTGTAAAATGTTATTCTCTTTCTCTAATTCCTTACCAAACCCTTACCAAACTAGTCTGATGGAAACCCTTACCAAAGTAGTCAGATGAAAATAGTCTCATCAAAGCACTTGTAAAACATCAAACTTTTAAGTCTCAATTTACAAAAAAACTCTTGTGTAATTACATGTGAGATCACATGTAATTGTGTGAATCACATGAAAATAAATTGCTGTATAATGTCTTGAATTTTTTTTTTTTTTAGAAATTCTGCAAAATTCAAAACATTTTGGGTTACAATAATCAATAATGCACAATAAAAGTCTTGTTCAGCTGTCAAAACATACCAATATCAAATATCCACTTTGATAGTTATGAGGAAGTGCTGTGGGGGTATGCCCCATTAGAATATGGATTCTATGGATGTTGACTCTGAGATGCTGGGTGTGGACCTGAATACAGATCAGCTTTCTTACCTAAGTTTCAATCAGCTTGGCTTATGTGTTATTGTCGGCTTATGTTTCATAACTGAGAAGCAGAATTGTCTTAGTGGCCTAAGGACGTCAGTGGTTATGTGGAGATGAGTGTCATATTATCAGGAGGCTCAAAATGTAGAGGTGCTCATCACTGAATTACCTTAGCAACAGCCAAGGGGGGGGGGGCACTATTTTTACCATATTTCCTCCATGCCCAAGGGGCTGTCCCGTCAAACCGACTTACACCTCTGACGCTATCTCTAGAGAGCGAGTCTTATTCCCTGGTGCCAATCAGGGTTGGCTGTGATCAGTGGCAGAAGCTGTGCCTGAACTCCGATGGTTCATTGGACCAGAGATTATCCCTGTGCTATGAATCAGCTCAACAAACAAGTTGCCTCCCATCCCCAAATAGGGCAACTCTCTCCACAAGCGGGTCATTGCCTGGAACAGGAAACTGGAAATCGAGGAAACAGATAGGGAAGGTGCTTTCAAGGTGCTTTCATTGAAGGGTTCTCAAAGCTAATTAATGGGTAATTCAGCAACAGCCATTCATCGGGTCTGTTTTGAAACCCAATGTGATTTTTCCATGTGGATGCAGCCAGTGTGAAGTTATCACTTTTGCAAGGCTGTTGACCTAATGGAGATTAGAAAGCTCTTGAGCTGCTCTACTTGCCTCTCTGGTTTGCATCTAATTGCAACTCATCGTTGTCACCAAAATGATGATATAATGTTGTCACTCACTGATTTTGAAATGAAATGAAATGAAACAGGCTGTGCCTTTTTTCACAGGATAGTGGCATATTTGAATTTGAGAGCCAGGCATGAAAAACTATTTCTTTTAGGAACTCAATGCAGAAAACTGTGCTTATTTGTTGAGAGACCCAACTATTAAATAGCAATTTCTGCTGCACCCCCAAAGCTGACTGTTACCATAAAAATGTGAGCATTCTCAAATGGTGACAAACCCAGAAGCATGCAATTAGTCACTGCCTCTGGATTATGGAATAGCTCCCGAAAGGCGCGTCTGCTGTCATGTGTTCATTTCCCCCCACCTCTTCAATTCTTAATGCTGCATTACTGTGGTCTCCCTGCCGTGCTGATTTATGTTAGGCAGTGGGTCCATATCAATTAAATGGTTTGAGCTTTTGGAGGAAGAGGAATGGTCCACATGTGTATCATCTTCCTTTTAATCTTTTTTAATGACCTAAAAGTGCAGCCATTTTCTCAATGATGTCTCTTTCAGCCATTAACAAAGGCACTTGCATTTGGAAGAGCTATGCTTTGGTTTTTCTACCATAGCTTACATGAGTGCACACCAGTTTCATGCATACGGTATACTGCATTTGTGCAAGTACTGGAAATCTATGATCTGCCATGGGGAGTACATTATCAAGCGCTGTGCACCTCTATCTTCCCCATCATTTACTGGTTTGAAGTCATTTTGATTCAGTCGGATAAACCATGACTCTTCGCAGTAAATGACTCATCTGGCTATGAATTTCGGGGGACAGCCAGATGAGGAGACGGTTTCCTTTGCTGTCAGGAAACACAGTATCAGTAGCAGCCTCTTCCACATGGGTTAACAGCTGTAATCAACAGCACACAGCTAGTCATCTGTAAATTTAGCCCAAGCAGATCTAATCTAAAGCATAGGCTACTTTTCCACAAAGTTGCACTTCTGCTTTGCTTCTGTTCTTCAAGTACAGTCATGACTGTTTTCATCTTGCAAGTCTATCCCTTAACTGTTCGATTTTCTCAGTGAAAATGTATATAAGATGATGGGCACTGGACAAAATGTAGGCAGTGGCAGTGTATTGTAAGCTACATTTTAGGCAGAAAATAGCAGCAAGGCTGTGGCTGCACACACTAGGAATAAGACAATGACCGTAGCTTATTTTTGTTATTTAGTTTGACAGTTAGCCCTCAGCTGCAAAAAAAATGCCTGCGCCAGAGGCCTTATTCTCTGTAATGGTGCAAAATTGACCTGTCACTACTTTGAACGTCTGGTATTCATATAAATCTAACATCATTGCCTCATGTCAGCAGACCAGTTGATGAAAATCTTTTCTGGCCGTACGTGATTGTGCTGGTACTATGTTTTCCAGCTTCATCCAGAGCAAAAAGGGTGTGATGTATCATTTTTTGAACTGTGTCATTATTATGGCTATGAAAGGTCTTGACATTTACAATAAGCACTTGTGCCAGAGACAACATTCAACTTAAATGCCTTGGTGTCCCCACCCCAGCACAGATTATAGGTAAGACAAGAATAGAGGAAAATTAAGTGACTGTTGATACTCCACAGGACACAATTTAAAGGAGGAATTATTCACTTTATCTCCTTTACACAGACCATAAACAGAGTCATGGCTGAGAAACATCCTCTTCATTTTCTGCTTTTCAGCACTTTTTTTAATTAGGCCACATCCAGTTGTTGTAGAAGGTAGGAGCTAGACTGCATTAAGGAAAACTTACTTGGAGATGTAGCGGATATGGGCTGCTCTGAACATGTCAGACACCTGCCACATATCTGCAGCCCTGTACACTCATTTGGAGAAAACCTGGTTTACCTCTTATGACACATCTGGGGGTACACCTGAATCTGCTACTGCCAATTAAATGCCAAAAGCATATTATCCGCACCACAGGTTTAATGCGATCAATGTTGCTGTCAGAACAATGTTGCTCTGTCTCACAATCCTTATGCTCAACATGCTGTCTAAACTCTGGGATCAAGAGTTAGCAATTCGACCTCGTTTTTGTTCTTGAGTTTTTCTGGTTGTGTCTGTCTGCCATTCCAGAGAATAGATCAATCATCATGTGATACAAATCTTCTGATTCAGTGACACAAGTTGCAGGAGTACACAGAGTACGGGCCGGAAAATGAGTTTTTGAAAGCCGGAAAATCTCAATGCTTGGCAAAGTAATCGTCGAGTCATTGGTATTGATCAACAACCCTGTCAAACCCCTTCAGATGCATTATGATCATTTTGTGCTATGGTGCAGTAAAAATCTTACTTAATGCACCCTTAAATCATGGGCAATATGAAATAGCAAAAATAGTCTTAGAGTCTTTGACTGAAGGAAGCAAAGTTTTTCAATTTTAGCTTTCATAGGCCACTCTTAAATGCCGAGAGCTCTGAACAGTAAAAAGCAGATACACGCACTAGCATTAGGGCCTATCTCCTATTGCCCAAGGGAATCTGGCCATACTAAAGTATTCATCAGATTCATTACTCTGGCATCCATTTGCAATAGATGTGCATTACTATTGATGGAATTCAGCTGACAGCGTGACAGGCTAGAGCAATGGCTAAGACGGCTTTCATGCCAGCTACCTCCCTCAAGACTTCCAGTTAACCTCCTCCACAGTATCCACTTGAAGCTCTCAACATTGATGTCTATTGTCCAGAGCCTGTCATGGCTCCTTTTCGATTGCCACTCGGCAGGATGCTGAAAGCAGCCTAATCTCCTTCAGACGATAATTTGACATGTTGCGCAGCTATCTCTGAAAAATCAAAATAACCCCGAGCTGCCCTGGAGCCAATTTCATAACTTATCTCAAAAGTGAGTACGTTTCACTCTTTTGTTTCAAGTGCTTTGTTTCCTATCAACCTAGAAGGTCATTACTCACAGGATGAATCAAAAGCTCATTATAAGCTTCAGTCAAAAGCACATGTTGGAGTGGACTTTTGTTTGTTTTTTTTCAGAACAGAGATATCTTTAAATCAAGGACTGTTTGGATTTGAAGCATCACGCTCTTTCTCTCTTTCCGCAAAAAAAAAAAC
>OOFE01020750.1:0-16355 GCA_900323365.1 Monocentris japonica | reverse complement strand
GACAGGAAAGCTGGTAGACAAAGAGGGTTGATGTGTGAAAAAGTCCATGAGTACATGACAATCCCCTTTACTCCGGTAAACCACCAGGTGGCGTAAAACACTTTCCTTAACAAGCTGCCAAGTTTACAAAGTCCTATAAAATCTATAAAATGGTACCAACACCTGGACTGGCGACCTGTCCAGGGCGTCTCCCTGCCTCCCATAGGCTCCAACCCCCCAACGACCCTGGAAAGGATTAAGCAGGTAGAGAAAATGAAGGAATGAATTAATAATAACTGCACGCTTCAAAAAAATCTTTTGCCTGTCTGTGTTGCAAGGCATCCTGTCAAAAAGCAGAACTGCTACTACTACCACACAGGAACAAGAACAGCAGACAGTCCACTAGACTATCATTTTGTGTGGTCCCAGCCACTAAAACCAAATCCTGCTCTGTATCCAACCAACAATTAGCATTATAGCAGTGAGTGAGTTATTGAGTTATTGTTTCTGTCTGCGCTGAGAGAAAGTGTATACTGTTAATGATAAATGTGAAGAATGGCGGAAGACCTGTTGTACGCAAGAGTCATTTTCAAGTCTGATGGTTTTTCCTCACAAGGTGAGTCATGTCTTCACTTCACTATGGGGCCTTAATCAGTTGTTCTTTGATAGCGGACTTGTGCTGGCCTCGCTAGCCACACCTGTGGCACTGTGGTAGACACTGTGGTTGTACTGGGCAGCTCCCAGATGTAAAAGTGTATGCATGTGTATTACAGTGTATGTGTGTTCAGCAAAACCCTTCCCTGGATAAATGAAGTATTACATATTTCCATATGGGCTCAAAGGGACATTATATAATAATTATATAATAACAGTCGTTTAGAGTTGAACCCTTTTTTCTCCCGTCTACATCGACTTTACATTTCCCCCAAACATTTTGCAAGGCATGCCATATGTGATTAGATTTGTCTGACGTTTACTTGTTTTTCACCGTTTATAAACTACAACTTGGTGTCAAACCTAGCTTTAAATTAACTGATGTCCCAGCTAACAAAGACGTCGCAAATAAGACGACATGGATGTGACAATAAAGTTTGTTTCGGGCACAATGAAATAACGACAAAACTTATTTTTCATACTGTACAAAAATGAATGGCAAGGAAAACAAACCCTGATCTCTCTAGCCAGCAGGAATAATGGAAAGGGGGTTGGGCAAACTAGATGATTGGCACTGGTATTATCCTATTAATTTATGACCTTTGCTGACCTTTACTGACCTTTATCAGTACCAGTAGGAATTGCATCATCGGTTGAACTCACTTTTACACACGTCACTGGCAAAGTAATCATTGAGTAATTGGTATTGATCAACACTATTAACCCCTACAGATATATTATGGTCATTTTGTGTTATGGGCATTATTTTTGATAATCTCCTTTCCTTTTTTCAGAGAGAAATTATGTGGAACAAACAATCTATGAGGAAGTGAAGTGTAAGAAAGAACCATGGGATGAAAATCCTATCATATCAGGTTACTGAGGTTTATAATTACGAGTAAGATGAATTATGATATCTACGTGCAAAACGTTTTTTTGAAACAGTAATTTGAATGTTCTTGGTAGAAAATGGGAAGACATCTCCTGTCTGTGGTCCTCTGCAGCTGGTGGCAGTAGGTTTGACGATCCTTTGTGTCAGCTTGGTGTTTGCCGTCATCACCCTCAGTATCTACTGTAAGTCTGTATGTACAGTACTGTGCAAAAGTCTTAGGCACATGTAAAAAAAAAAAAAAATCCATGAAGCGAACATGCTTTCAAAAATAATGAAATGAAAACTTTCTAAATATCAAAAATGTACTATAAAGAGCAGTAATGTAAAACACTAATGCAGCAAACAACAAAATAAACATCTAAGACCAAATTTATAAAAATATCTAGGGTGCTTAAGACCTTTGCACAGTGCTGTATGTCTATCTATCTATATTTGCTGTTATAAGCAGTTTGACAATCATAAGTAAGTGTAAAAGTAATTTTTTTTTCTCCTGTGACCACAGTAAATTCAGGCATCTCTGAGCACTTCACACATTCCAACAACTTTACAGCACAAAATCTGCAGCTGTTGACAGAGTTGAACAACTTAGAGAGACAGGTAGAAGAGCTGACCAGAGAGAGAGACAGTCTCAACTGGACGATGGGGGTCATCCTTGAATTTGACAACTTTCCAGTAAAAACTCACTGCTCAGAAAAAGGTGAAAACATAACATAACATCACTTGCCAAAATAAAAAAGCTTTGTTTAGCCAAGGCCTATTTCGATTTAGCCTCTGATCCTGCTGGTCTGGTACTGAACCACAGACTTTTGTGCACGAGTGAATTTTGTCTTTGTCCTTACCTTTAATGTAATTGATGTTCATCGCATCGAACAGCATGGTAATAAATTGTGATAATAACTTTCAAATATTATTCCCTAAGTTGCTTCAGATCTCATTTTGTGAGAGATTTTGCATTTAATCATTATGTAGAATTGTGTATCATGACACCTCAATATCAGTATTTCTTCACCACATGATTTTATTTAAAGACGATAAACGATAATATTGAATTATTGCCCAGTCTCATGTACATTGTTGTATGTTGTTTGTCTGCAACTTTTGTATTTTCCATGATTCAGCTTTTCTGGTTAGGTCTTTCTGGAAAAATAGATTTTTAATCTCAGTGGGACTGCCTGGTTAAAATAGAGGTTAAACAAAAGAAAAAATAACATATAAACGTGTAGCCCATACTAGTATGAAATTATTATTTGGTGCCTTTTTTACGCGCAGTGTGTAAACCTTGTCTGGAAGGCTGGGTGCTGTTTCGGTCCAGCTGTTACCTGTTTACGAAGTTTGATTATTATTCTCAATGGAGGACCTGGGATCACAGTCAAGACCACTGCAGAGAACTGAAGGCAGATTTGGTGGTGATTGGAAGTCAAGAGGAACAGGCAAGACAGATAAGAACATTTTCATGTTCAAATGAAATTAAACATGAGTCTTCATAAGAGATCCTTGTGATCCATAGTGATGTCATTTTTCTCAGCAGCAAGAAAATTGTCACCAGTGCTGGAGGAAAGGTGACATTAAAACCAGTCACATTTCCCTCTAAAACACAAAGAGGTGTTTTCCTGATGTTTAGAGTGAATGCTATTGTTATAATTCAGCATCTAAATAACATTTTCAGCACTGAAACCTGCACTCAAACATGACTTTGACTAAAACAGGGACACATGTGGAACCAAAAGTAAAATTATCCCCAAGCACCTTAAAATCTACTTAAAATCACAGAGAGAATTCTGCCTACAATGAACCATTTTCTAATATTTTTACTATTTTTACATTTTATATTTAGGAATTCATCAGTAACCACACTAAATTCTACAATGATGAAAACCACGGTTATTGGATTGGCTTGAGTGAAAAGGACGGACAATGGCTGTGGGTTGATGGAAGCATCCTCACCGTGAAGTAAGCACCATTTTCTACACACACACACACACACACACAGAATCAGCATCACTTTCAGAGCCACAATCACATATAGCATTTTGACAAAAATAAATCATTATCACATTAATTTTGACACGTTAGTATAACTACCGTAAACAAAAAGAAGATTGGCGGTCTCTACCAGCCTCTACGCTCAGATTTCGTTGGAAAGGAAATTGCTTAATGGCACTAAATAAGAAGAGGGCACATAACAAAGCTAAAGCTTTCAGAATTTCATCCCATGGCAGATGGTGGAAGGAGTGACAGGCCAATGGAAAAATCTCTTCCAACATGTTTATCCTCTTCAGTAAAGTGAAAGAAAAAACCTTTGACAGAAAAGCAAAGGAGGCTAGGTAGGAGGGAGATACATTTGTGACAGGAAGCAAGGTTCATGGGAAATGTGGTCTTAAATGTGGTCTTAACCCTCCTGTTATGTTTGTCTGTCAGGAACACCAAAAATGTTCCAGGTTAAAATGACCCACATTGTTTAGTTATCGAAAAATAGCTAAATACAAACATTTTCCTCATCAACATTATCTTGTGTTCATTACACTAATTAAGACCAGCAGAAAAGGTCTCATGCTGAAAATATAAATTAAAAGATTTTTCTAGTATTTTTAAACATTTAAACAGGTCAATTTGTCACACCTGCCCAGCCTGCATCGTCCTCTACCCCTGTTCCCTAGTGTCTCTTTCTCTCTGTCTCGGTCTGTGTGTGTGTGTCTCCCTTTGTTGCAGGTTTGTGGAAGTGTCACACAGGAATTTGTCCAAGTGACACTGATACAGAGACATATTGACAGTTTACACAGTAAATACTGACTGGCATACTATCGACGATAGGCTATCCAGTACACACACAAAGTTAGGATTCAGCATTGAGTTGCATGTCAGCTCTTCTTTTTCTTCCATCCAGGTATTGGATGACAGAACAACTCAGCTCCACTCGTCTTTGTACTCTGACCACGAGACAGACAGATCCTCTGGCCAGCTGGGTCAAGGCAAGATGTAGCATGAAGAACCGGTGGATTTGTGAAACTAAAGCATTGATAAAGTCTGATTAGGAAGCAGTTACATTACATTAAATAAGTCATTCAGCATTTGAGAAACGGGAGACCTGCTCTGGCAAAATTCATTATTGATTAGCTATCTTGAACCCTTTGTTGAATTTTGTCTGTGTTAAATAAAGTATCTATCCATCCATCTATCCATCTGTCTGTCTATCATCACATTTTATAGGATGTATTCTTTTTTGATGAAAATAAACATGCAATAGCAGTTTTCATTTTTAAACGGGTACATGGCGTTTTGGGATGAACCTCACCATTTATATTTTTGCTGAGACGATCAACAATATTGACACGAACACGAGAACACGTTTACTTATAGTGTCTTTTCTTCTTTGCACCACCACCCACACATTTTGGAAATTGTCGCTGCTCCTACAGTTTTTACAGTACATAGACATATTACCCACCAAAATGTTAAGCTTTTCACGCTTTCACTCACATGTAACTATCTAGGTGATGCCTTTTATAGTTCTTTTTGTATTTAGCTTTGAATGCGTCATTGTTTTCACATACACAATGAACTCTCAGTTGCTGGAGCAATAGCCTCGCACTATGCAAACAGCACCTCACCTCTCTGATTGGCTCTTACGTATACATAGACTTTGATAGTAGTGGTAGTAACAGTGATAGGTTGAAGGGTTAGGGCCAGTCAGGGCAACTGTGACTGAATAAAGCAAAAAACACAACAAAACACAACACTTCAATATTCCAGTGTTGTGTAAATTTGTTGCAGAAGGAAGTATCTTTACGAGAACATCAGCGTACATCTTGTACTGTACAGAAACTATGAGCACAAAGCCGCTTTGGCCCCCTTGCATCACTGTTAGAAGTGCAATCAAAATGTTTCAACTGTGCCATAACTGCATTATGGCATGGATTCAATATCTGCAAATAATGAAGTAGGAGGAGGAAGGGAACCACTTGCAGCACTGTGCAATGCTCAGTCTCACCTTGGAAACACAGTCACCAGTTTGTGTTAATGCCTGCTCTTGTTTGTTGTATTAAAGTAGATACTGTTAAGGATGGAGGAAGAACTCAATTATCAATACTTACTCAATAGTTTTCAGAGATGGTGTTCCTTCTCCAAAAGGTGCCTGTCTTTTTATCAAAATCAAAAAGGGTTTGGTACTGCTGGATTTGGAAATCTCTACACAAGGTTAATACTATTCTTTTCTATTTCTAATCAAGTTCTGTTTCAGTGTTTAACAGCTTTCTGAGGATTTCACATGGCAGAACGGAGGCAGTTGTCATTGTATTGTTCTAAAATTCTGTTTTTGCTTTGTCATTAACAACAATTTTAGCATAAGGCTGCAACATAACAAAATGTGAAGAAAGTGAAGGGGTCTGAATACTTTCTGAGTGCGCTGTAAGTTCAGGTAATGTACCTATTCTTGACAAAGTAAATATTTTGCCATGCTATATATTGCTAACAGTAGAAGCTATTAAGGAATGTGCATCACAGTAGAAAAATAAATGAACATTTACATGCAACCATAATAATGTTGATTATGAATCAACCTCTACATAAAAACCTGATGACAAGATCTGTTGCTGTGGCCAACTTGCCATACAGGAAGTCACTGCTTCGGTAGGAACTATTGTCCAGCATTGGCTCATGTATGTTTCCAGTATTACCTAATGTGTTTTCTGTATAGAAAGATTTTATAATCCCTTTGGGTTTAACCTCCTTGCTTTTTAAGTTTACTTGCCATTTCTTCTCCATCATATTTTATTACTGTTATCAATTCACTTGTTTTAACTCAGATCTGTATTCTGTAAAATAGGATTCTTACTTAAGCTCTTTCACAAGAGGTTGGAAGTAGCCTTGTGTGTGTAGACTGTCAGCTAAAAACCTGCAATGTAAAATGTCATAATAAAGGCCATTTCACATTCAGCAACAGCATCTTACGTCCATTTGTCAGACATTGCATTTACTGTTATTTAATACATAAAATCTGTTGCAAACAGTTTGGGAGTCTTGAGAAAAACTGCTAGCACACATTGTTCATTATTGTTCATTGTTGCCACACATTAGTTGACCAGATTTAAAGGAAGTCCTCAAGAGCCAGATTAATTTGAACCTGAATTTAAGAGCGCCTTTCATAGAACCCAAAGATTACCAAATCTTTCTACAACAAGCCATCTTTTACCAGTTGCTAATGATTAACAAGCACAAAATGGCAATACAGCAACATTGTATGATGGTTTCACCCTCGTCTCTTTTCTCCCAAAATAGCTGATAGCTCAAGGGGAGATACTATCCATTTCAATAATTTATGGTATTTCTACAGTTCAGGTCTAGAAAAGCAATATCCCAGCATGCATTGGGCGAAAGGCAGGCCGCAAGTCCATCTGTCAGTTCAATTAATATTTGTGAAAATAATCCTGAAAAAGTCAGAAATCTAAGAAGAGAACGCAAAGAAAAGGACCTGAGGCATCAGCGAGTTCAAAACTATTTGGGGAAAATGGTAAAAATGGCTGTGAGAAAACCCAGGGGATTTTCTGGGGATCAAATAGAGCAAAGCCGTAAGGAACAGCTATGCATTTTACGTGAGGGATTCATACCATAGTATTTCATAAAGGCATTTTACAATTAACAATTAACCTCTATTTTGTACTTAATTCTGGTAGAATTTCATCCCAAAATTAGATTTTCACCATTTGAAAGGTACTTTAAAGTAAAGCACATTATGGGTTAATTTTGAAGTTTTGAGTCAAACATCTTTGCCTACAAAATAGTTACACTTTTGTAGGCTAGAATTATCTGCAGTCTTCACATATCTGATGAATTTTCAGTATCTTGTAAGAAATCTCTTCAATTGCTTTTCACATAGTAAAATATAAAACAAACTAATAAACTGTTTTTTTAAGCATATTTTTCATCTACATAATTCCAGTGAGCTTTAACACAACAGTGGTTCAGTTCTCTGGATAACACAAAAATAAAGTTGTCCAAGACTGTTAAATGTGTTGGGACATGTTTGAGATGGAGAAATGCCCCTTTAAGACTGCATTTCTTATACCTCATATCTCCAACTTGGTAACTATGTGGGGTCCAATACGAAATCACTGAGAATCGCCCTGTACACACACACACACACAGCTTGACGTGTCTAGTCACTTTATTAAAGTTTATAACTCCATTGAACTTCCCTTAAGTGGAAGTATCTTACCTGTACTTCCAGCTTGTATGTCCTTACTATAAGAACATAGTACACTGGTCAGTTATTAAGCAATCACAACACAAGGACAAAGACAAAGCACAAAATATGACAGACACCCTCAAAGAGTTGTTCATGATACAAAAGCTACAATGAATTCTTGGCATTTTATGTTCAGTTGTTTATTTTGCATTGCAAAATAAATTCACATTTAATGTATTATCATAAGAAAGTGATCAATAAAAGGGAACTTGCTATCCAGCCTGCTCCAATGGACCATGTATCTGTCAGACCATGTGCATCTCTAAGCACATGGTTTGACATAGATACCGCTAGATACCCTTCCCACAATGCAATGTGTTGAGGAAGGCTGAATGTCAAACCACTGACTGACTCAGTCAAATACATTTCATGTTGTGCACAAGCAACAATCAATAAAAAGATCACCATCACAGTCTGTACCTGCAACACATGACCCAACTGCCCTGATTGTTTTCAACAGGCTATGATAAATACAACAGCTTAGTATGGAATAATGTTAAAAATCAATTTACCATCAAACAGTGATGTTGTTCACTAAGAAAGTGACACAGCACCACTGGGTTTCATTCTCTAGCATGGATCAGTACCATTAAAGATATCATCCAGCCAATGGGAGAAAAAATGTCAAGACCTGATCCAGAGGCCAGGAAGAGCAGAGACGCTGCCATTAGAGCAGGGCCTCAAGCTAAACCGATTCATGTCCGGGACAATCGTTGCAGATAGTCTAATGTTTGGACTTCTTTTTCTTCTTTGGAGGAAGTGCCTCCTCGTTAACGCCGTCACCACCACTCCGTTTGTCCTCTTTGTACTTTTTCCTTTTCTGCTTTACTGTCGATTCCGCCACAACTTCTGATTCATCCATAACTTCTGCATCTTTTTTCTTTTGGATTGGTTCTGATTGGCTGGGTGCTGCATCATTAACGTCTTCTGCTTCTACAGGAACTGCAGGTTCTCTGCGGTGTTTGGAAGACTTCTTCTTCCTCTTTGTGCCAGTCTCTTGCTTTGAGGAAGCCTCTGCGGTCCCTTCTGAACTCCTGCCCTCTGCAGTTGCCTCACTTGCCTCTCTATTCTCATTTGCAATACTTTCCCTCCTTTTGTGTTTCCTCTTTGTTAGTTGAGAATGGTCTGCCCCATCATTTTCTACAGGGCTTAATTCTTGCTCAGTAGGAAACCCAATGGTTATTCCCTCACTGCCGTCATTTGAAATTTTTTCCTTCTTTTTCTTCTTCTTCTTCTTTTTGGTTCTAGTGTCCATGTCAGGGCTTTCAGAGACTGCATCACCATTTAACCCATTTTCATAAATGTCCCCAGTAGATTTCTTTTTCATTTTTTTGCTCTGGGATGCCTCGGTTATCTCCTCCTGCCTCTCGGGGCTCTGGGCAGCTGACTGGGTAGTTGGTGTAACACAAACTGCTGATTGGCTCTTTTTCCCATACTTAGCCATGAACTCAGCCTCCTGCTGCTCCAGCCGGGCTAACTTGGCACTCATGGTCAAGCCGTGCCTGGCTCCTCTGGAGGAAAACAAAATATATATAGTGAGATGCTAAACTATATAGTAACATTAACAGTGGGTTTTTAGGTATGGATGATGATGATGATATTGTTGTTCATTTGTTTCTTTTGAATTATGGTGAGAACTTTCATCACTGTTTTACCATGTTACATACGCAAATATAACTCAAGTTTTGTAGAATTTTCTGAGACTGCTTACTTGTGAGCAGTGCGTCCTCCACAAACCTTCATAAGATCAGCATCTGAAAGCCTGTTGAGTAAGAAACTTTATTTGTATAGTACTTTTAAAAGCAGAGTTAAAGTGCTTTACATACAATAACACAAAGACAATGAGCTAAAACAAATTAAAAAACAGGGTTGAAAAGAAATGAAACAATGAAAAATAAGAGGCCCAAAATGAGAGGGAAGAACTGAAAGAAATCACAAAGCAATTGTACTTCTGAAAACAGGTTGCATGGAATGACGGTCTTACTTGGTGGTGCTGGAGAGGTCCAGTTTCTGGTCCTCATCATCTGAGCTACTACTGTCATCTGATTTGGAAGACTTTGGCTCTGGCTGCTCCTGACCTGACAGAAGTGTGGCTGACTGAAAGGAGAACATGGGAAAACCAGTGATGGTCTTAAATTGTTGAGTACAATAAACGTACAGGAATTTGTCTGGTTCACATTGGTTCAGAAACACGCTGAGTTTAGCTCAATTTGTTAGGGCAGGTGAGAACAACGCCATTCAAACTCCAGTGGCACCAAATAACAGACACCAGAAAATGCCGTTTTAGGTGCTTAACAAGCGAACTATGGTGAAGTTTGTTAGGAGTGAGAATGTAATCTGAACCAACTACAGGAAACAACCCTAAAAAATAAGGGTTTATGGGTATAAAGTAGTGGTCCTCAAATCCGGGCCTCGGGGTCCAGAGTACTGCTGGTTTTCTATTCTGCCAGGATTGATTAAGACCTGGGATGCCAGGTGAACGCAATTAACTTCCTGGTAGGAGAGAAAACCAGCAGCACTCTGGACCCCGAGGCCCGGATTTGAGGAACTCTGGTATAAAGAGACGGTTGTTAACAAGTTCCTCATGCTTGGAAAGCCTAGCATAACAAAATGAATCAAGGGCAAACCGCAGTCTGGACTGATGCTCATATTCAGATACTTCTTCACATGTTCTTAACTGGTTGAACACCAGATGAGGAAATTACAGCAAAGAGCAGACAAGTCCATTATGCTTAGCTAAAGTTACAGGGACTGAAGTCAGATTTGTTTTTGTTATACATGGTATAAGGACATCAAGAACTCATACAAGACATACTATGGACAGCAGACTACACTTAAATTGCCAGGTTGGTATAACTAACCCTTTTAGGTCAGATATGTAGTGGGTAAGGCAGGAAAAACAAAACGTAGCTTTTCCCAACAAATAAGCAACATATAATAAGTGTACCTTGACAAAGCATCCATACAGCTTGGTTTTAGCCAGCGTGGCTTTTGTTGGTTTTTTATTGGAGATCATCCCCTCCTCATCTTCCTCCACAGTTTTCTTCACCTTAACACCATTCTGGACCAGACAGAGGAAACACAACACTTAAAATTCTGTGGTCCTGTTCCAAATGATAGGGTAAGAGGTTAGAATCAAGCAATCCATACTAAAAATGTTTTCAGTGTACGGTAGGTGCTTAACGGGGATGCAAACATCAGGGGGCAAAAAGGTGACAAACACTCCAAGACACATTATAGCTAGCGGGGTCCGGGGGCCTGCTTCCCCAGAGAGAGAGATTTTGAAATATTAGTGTTTAACAGCGTATTTCTAATATTTTTCTGATGAAAATATATCAAAACTAACTTTTTAGGTCAAATTAATGTCACCACAATGTCACCAAAGGAACACAGCATAATCTACAGCCATACTGAAGAGAAGGGCGGGGGCTGGTCATAGCAGAATGTGACATGGAGGGAGAAAGACAATTCATTTCTCTATTTTGAAATGAGTTTCCCCGGCTACAAGAAGGCAGATGGCATTTGTAAACATTTAAGTTTACATATAAGTTAAATACAACAATCCTTATTCTGATACAAAAAAACATTTCTCATCAAATATCGGGATCAAAACAGCAAATGTCACCAAAAGGTGCCAAGTTTGCATCTGTGGCTCTTAGGAAGTGTGTTTGTGTATGTTCACATGGTATGCTAGATAGGATATACCTGGTCAGATTCCACCTGCAGACTGGAGGAGGCTTTATTGAAGACATGATCCCACCAATGGTAGGTGAACTGCTCCCCTTGCTTATGTCCAACCTGATATAGGAAGACAATGTTTTAGTCTCCATACAACAACCCTCTACATTGAAAACATAATTTGGACCAGAAGGCTGTGTTACCAAAACTACAACAAACCTTAAGTACTACTAATGTATTGCAATTTGAGGAAAGACTGCACGAAACCAAATGTGATGTGAGCATTATGGCACGACAGCGCTCTGATTTACGGAATTAGTGAACTCACCCCTCCCTTGTCACATTTCACTTTGACTTTGATCGCTTCTGATATTCCATTCTCTTTCCGCCCTAGGCCTTTACCTGATGGCAGAGTAGTTGTATTAGATACATACATGCTGTCACAGTCAGTCGTAGTGTAGTGGCTGGATTGCTGCATTAACCAAGTCATGCACCTTACCTTGTTCCCAACCATGGCGCAGGAGCTGTTGCTCTGCAAATTTCAAGCCACGACTTTTCTCTTGTACAATTTCTGCCATCTGTACAAAAGGAGAGTTTGCAGACATTCAGGATGGCCAGTTTTTTTTTTTTTTTACTACATATAACATAGTAGTCAGTCAAGTCTGGACTTTCCTGCATATTAAATTTCATATTTAGCTTCTCAAAAGGAAACTTCAAAAAACAAAATTGTACTAAAAAGATTGAAAGTTGCATCAAAGACTGTGCATCTGGATTTGGCCACTGTCAACATTACTCCTGAAAATGTTTCAGGCTTTCTCTTATCATAGGTTTAGACAGTATTAGGGCAAAAACTAGGGCCAATTTAGCCCTGACAAGACCTGGACCTGACAAACCGAATCAAACCCATTCCTATATGGCATCTGTCAGGGTCTCTGTTCATTTGTGTGAAGTAAATTAACCACCAGTGCAGTGTGAGAAACCTGGCATTCAGAGTAATTTCAGATAATCTTGTTTCGTCTCCCATCCGTTATTTCTTGTACAAAACACAGTTGTGCCATCTTTCATGGGGGTGCAGGTGAGATTAAGGTGGGAAATTACCACCAGACACCAACCAAGTGCTGGTAAATCGTAGCTGTGGCTGGCAAGTGTCTACTCCATCAGGCATCTATTGTTCAGAGGTCCTTTTATATTTGATAAATATTCTTTATTGGTAAAATAGCTAAAGTGGCTGGTGAATTTTGGTATGTGGGGGGAAAAGTAACTTCCCTGAGACTGAGACATGTGTCTTTACAGCTGTGGGCCAGGATAGCCTGGTTTCGATATTTATGTTTGAAACAAGTTGAATCTCAAACACTTTTGGTGACAGGCTGCTCAGGCTAAATACTATTTTTTTTTTTTAAACAACACAATCGAACTTAAATGAGTTATGCGTGCATGTCCAGAGGAGAAACTAACGCTATTTATTTCAGTGCAGTCTCAAAGGTCTACAATGATGTTGACAGGGCTGCATTGATATTCGTTAACATTAGACACAGTCAAAGCTAAGATGAGATAGCCTTGATAGACGTCTATTCGCTAAGGCTAACGTTATATGACTCTACGCTAACACAACCACATAAAACTGCACACCAATAAAAAACCACAACAGATTTACCTCTTGACGCCTCGTTTCATTAAAACTGTACCACTAAAACTCCCGGACAGCAGAAACAATCTCAAGCCATGCGGTTTCCACAGAGAGCTGACATGACACCGGAAATACGTCATTACCCGTTACCGTCTTTCTTCCTGTAAATTCGTAGCAGAGCACACCGACCGCGTCTAGACGAAATGCTTCACGGAATAAAGTAACCACAGAGAAAGACGATTACAAATATTAAACCACTGACCAGTCTTCTAAAATACAGTTCTGCCTCTAAACTCCATTTGAGCCGTTCATATGAAGAATTTGCCGTTAATCTTAAATCTTTAAATCTACACAACACTTTAAAAAATAGTTTTAGTTGTTTTAAAATTGTGTTTCCATCTTGAGCTCACTGTGGTCTGGATGATGTTAACTGTGATTATTTTTGGCCTGTCAAACTGTCAATAACGTGATTTTCAAAATGCCTCTTCAATGTCACCTGGAATTTGTAAGGACAAAGTTGTGTATTGACTGTTATTGGTAGAACAGTGCAGCGTGTGGATGAAAGTGGAAATTTCAATTACTGAATGACAACACTAGTTTTGTATAAACCAAGTGACATAATCCAGAAATACTAATACTGATTTAGTACTTGTTCATTTTTTCTTAGTTGCTGGGAAATGGAAATGGGAAGTATTCCTATCTTGCTAAACAAAGCAACAACTTTGGTATGGTCTTATTTTATGTTTCAAACTTGTTTAATTTTATATTGCATTTAATTTTATACCTGTAATTTTTAGATAAGGTTACATATTAATCTCAATGGGAGGTCAGACATGCAAGGTTTGAAAATGGTACAAAACCCACCAGAAATTAGTTTTTAAAAACAGATTTTTTTTCAAGGGGAGCATCATGCCCCCAGACAGCCCTCACATTTCTGGGGAAATGCCCTTTTAAAGATGGTTTTTATGGCATTAGACAGTTCACAGTGAAAAAAGACATGGGATATCAACAGTAACATGCTAAAGCTGAAAATAAGTGGTTTTAATTCACTCTACATTTTCTTTGCAAAATGTATCTCTCTATTTAGAAAATGAGAATGAATGTCACTAAACTGAGCATGTGAAATGAAATCCAACTCAACCAGACTGAGAAACAATGAATTACTGTTTGCCAATCAGACAGTAAATAATAAGATGAAGAACTAATGTAGAAACTTAAGAAGGAGGAGGAGGAGCTGAGGAATGTTATGTAGCCTTCGCTGTTATAAACAGCTGCTGTGCTGTTTTATTAACTATTTGAAATTTAGTTTTTACTAGTTTCAAATGTCATTGGCAAGACTACTGTCAATATTGCAATTTCCATGTGTTGACTTCAAGGGTTGCTTTAATACCTCGTTGAAGTACACTTAGAAGTCACTAGATGGCAATATTTCCCACTAGACATTTAAAATCTATAGGACAATCAAGTGACAATAAAATGTAGCCAAATGCATCCCATGTGCAGACAAATATATGTTCAACAGTGCAGTATGAGTGCCTGAAAATACATGAAATGATTATTTTTTTCATCTGGCCACATGCAAACATCTGTGTGAAGTGGCAGGACAATTGTAAAGGTCTAGATCTACATTCAAAAGAAAAGCTGAGCTGAGGGCGGCCATCTTTTCTGATCACAGCCTACTTGACAGTTGCATTATGCAATTATATTGCATTATATTGCAATAGTAGATTCCCCTTCATGAGATTCATAATGAAAAACCAACTCACTTCTCAAAGACCTTTGACATTATCATGCCAGACTGAAAACGAGTCTCAGCTTCCCGGCTATGCTCCAGGAACTCCAAGACAGTAATGGGCCCAAATGATTACTTTATTTCATATGGCTTCTTTCCTGTAAAAGGCTCCAGAATGCCCCATTATTATTATTATTGTTGTTGTTGTTATTATTATTTAATCTTGACAGGACCACTAAGAGCCACATCAGAATGAGTCTACGGCCCACCTTGGCCACCCCATTCAAAGTGTCGTGGACATGGGACTGCTAGTTGTCCCCTAACTGGCCTACAGGAAACTATTTTATTTTCCCTTGCTCTCCGTTTCCGTGCAGCAAGGATGTGTGCTCCACTAGGCCACCATCCATGTGCTGTTTATCTGTGTCAACACTCGGCATGGGAAAACGCCCGTCCTGAAGTGGCAAGTTATCATGGCTGGCCTACTGTTTGGGAGGAAGCCACTGCCCGTGCCTGTAAACACTGACTGACAGATGTCTCAGTAAGGGGTTTATTACACTATTGTGACCCAGGTCAATAAAATGTGTGTGTGTGTGTTTACCTTGAGAAAGGAAAAATAGGGGGATGGAGAGAAAGAGCACTAAAAGCTTCATTAAAATATCACACTTTGCAAACCACATACACATAAATACTTTCATAACATACTTTCTATCTATCTATCTATCTATCTATCTATCTATCTATCTATCTATCTATCTATCTATCTATCTATCTATCTATCTATCTATCTATCTATCTATCTATCTATCTATCTATCTATCTATCTATCTATCTATCTATCATCTATCTATCTATCTATCTATCTATCTATCTATCTATCTATCTATCTATCTATCTATCTATCTATCTATCTATCTATCTATCTATCTATCTATCTATCTATCTATCTATCTATCTATCTATCTATCTATCTATCATCTATCTATCTATCTATCATCTATCTATCTATCTATCTATCTATCTATCTATCTTTCCATCTATCTATCTATCTATCTATCTATCTATCTATCTATCTATCTATCTATCTATCTATCTATCATTTATCTATCTATCTATCTATCTATCTATCTATCTATCTATCTATCTATCATCTATCTATCTATCTATCTATCTATCATATATCATCTATCTATCTATCTATCTATCTATCTATCTATTATCTATCTATCTATCTATCATCTATCTATCTATCTATCTATCTATCTATCTATCATCTATCTATCTATCTATCTATCTATCTATCTATCTATCTATCATCTATCTATCTATCATCTATCATCTATCATCTATCTATCTATCTATCTGTCTATCTATCTATCTATCTATCTATCTATCTATCTATCATCTATCTATCTATCTATCTATCTATCTATCTATCTATCTATCTATCATCTATCATCTATCATCTATCTATCTATCTATCTATCTATCTATCTATCTATCTATCATCTATCTATCTACCCATGCTACTTTCCTGTTTGCTCCATATGATATT
>OOFE01020749.1:6798-22890 GCA_900323365.1 Monocentris japonica | reverse complement strand
GTGTGTGTGTGTGTGTGTGTGTGTGTGTGTGTGTGTGTGTGTGTGTGTATGTGTGTGTGTGTGTGTGTAGGTATATGCATGGTTACCCAGGCTATCCAGCTGAGCCTCGTCCTCCTGCTCCTCCTCTCAGGATGACTGGGAGACAGCAGTCCCAGCTGGAGACACATGCTGTCCATCACACACGCACACGAACACACACACACACACACACACTTCCTCTCTCTGTCTGTGACTCTGATGGTTTTGACTGGCTAGACGACCATCAAACAATCAGACCAGGATGACTTTCCCTCCACTCTTGTCTCCATCCGTCTCCTCTCTCTCTCTTTCCTCTTCTTCTTCTCCTCCTCCTTTGTCTTCTTCCTCTGTTTTATTAAACTCCAGCAGCTCTACCTGGGCGCTCTCCTCCCTTCATCTCTCCAAAACTGAATGATTTACATGGACTTTCCTCCTCTCTCTACTGTTCTCTCACTCTCTCTCTCTCTTCCTATGGGGGTTATTTTTAATCCTTTGTCCTCAGGAGGCGGGAACAGATCAAGTTCAGGGCCCATCAGCATTTCCAGGGGCCCACGGCAGCAGAATGGAAGGAAAACATGGAAATCCAATCGCCTGGCCCCTGGTCGAGCTCTGGATACTAGGGGTTCAACCGATAGGGGTTTGTGAAGGCCGATACCAATACCAATATTTTTGGATTGAAGGGAAGTAAAAATCTTACTTACACCTTTAAGAAAAGGCGATAATCACTGTAAAAACTTCACTTCGTGTTTTGAATTAAGACTCCAGCTGAAATGATTGGAGAGCATAATAGGAGATCAGAATGCACCATGGTTGACCACAAGGTTAAATGCAGCCAATTGCCCTCAGATGGTACACCACAGCTCCGTTGTGAAAACCTATTAATCTCACTGGCTCGTGGTGCAAACTCTCTCCACACGCCAACCACAACTAATGACTGTGATGGACAGCCTCGTCATCGAATCAGGCAGCTACCTTTCAGAAACAGTTGGAGGGATTAAGTGCTGGAGGGGAAAAGTAGAATTTGAGTTCTTGTGTCCTCCATGACATGTTTAACGTAATATCTAACAACCAAAGCACAATTTCAAAACAAAAGAATGCTGAGGACAAAGGGTTGAAAAATATCCCGGAAGTTTACCTGCCAACCGAGGACGCATTAGATGGCGACTTGGCCAACGAGAACAAATGTGAAGATAACTTGGGGAGCTCATTCTCAAGTCACAAGTATTGACTTGGCACTCTTGGATTTGATATTTAGCCATAATCTACCGCCACCCCGCACTCCTATCTATCTTATTGTGAAGGAGTGGAACCAAGCAAAGGAGGGGAAGGAGGACCCACAAGGCTCTTTTCTTTTTCATTTCATCGACTAACAGAGGGAGGGATGGCCAGAACAAGAGATCACACATAAACTGTTATGTACGCTATTTACCCTAATTCCTTGGTTCTTTAACCCTGATTCTAATTCCTCTTTCTGTTTCTGGAGACAATCAACTAAAAACCTTCAGCTTGCCCTGTGAAACTGTTAACTAAATTGCTTTCTGACTGAGCTGACAAAGCTCTGATTGACATGAATGAAGTGGATGCAGAAGCTAGACTCACATTCCCCCTGAGACACTGAGATGCTAAGCAGTTGCTAAGAGTCATGATGGCTGACTACTAGAGTTAGACCAATATATGGGGCCAATATTGGCCTTTTATTAAAACTCGGACATTAGCCAGTTAATGCCATCTACTTCCAATATAGGTTTTTCACTCAACAGCTTCAGGGGTGTCAGCCTGAAATGAAACCTGCCTCATCCTGCCTTAACAAGCTGCTAACCCACCTAAAATCTTCTGAGAATACATTTTTGTGACGTGAGAATTGTCCAAGATATTGAAGGCCATCAAAAAATATCAATCAATCAATCCAAAACAAGTGAAAACTAGCAAAATCCTAGTCACAAGCTTGCCAGGTTGGAGCCTATGGGTGAATAATGCAATATTGTTTTTTTTCATTTGCTGCTTATGTTGTTATAGTTTTGATTTAATTTGTTGTCATAGTTAAGGCAAAAAGAAGTATGACAGGTTTATTTCCAGCAAAAGCGAACCTTAATTGGATCGAGTCTTTTAAAGCAAAAATTACTAGGTCAACAATGTTAAAAGGGAGGAAGTAAAAAGGAAAAATTGTATCTGTACAATGTAACAGATAGCATAGCTTAAATGTACATGTCTTATATATCACCCTATAACATATCCTAGCTATGTTCCAAACTAAAACTACATGAACTGGATACAAACATATTTATCCTCTGCATACGAGCCAACCATGGTTGGCCAGCATTAATAATTAAACGATTTCTTCTTCAAGATGAAGTCATGTCTCGCTGTAATTGCTTCTGAAGGAAAGGTTTTAGACAGCTTTCACAAATCCTGTGAGAAGGTGTGACCGAGCATATGTTCTTTGAAAATGGACTGGAAGATATTTCATCCAATTGAAAAACTTGAATTGAAACTTTTGTGAATGTATGCATCCATTTGCAGAACAATCTAGACAGTTCACACACATAATTCTCAACTTCCCCTTAGCCTTGCTGTGATACCTCCTAACTATGGTGAAGAGTTACTGGCGCTCCATTAACAAGTTTTGAAAAGTGACCTGAAAAATAACCGTAAGAAACAAACAAGCACAAACAAACAAGCTTCACCTTTAACTAACATTACACTAGCTAAAGCTAACTTTGTTAAGTAACATTTATTATGGCAGAGTTCCTCTAATCCGGGCCTCAGGGTCCAGAGCGCTGCTGGTTTTCTCTCCTACCAGGACGTTAATTGCATTCACCTGGCATCCCAGGTCTTAATCATTCCCTGATTAGACAGCTAGAATGGAAACTACCTGGCAGAATAGAAAACCAGCTTTCAACAAAGAACGTCAACAACAACAACAACAGTTTAACAACAACACTTGTCTAATGAAGAAATCCAACAAAATATGTGACAAGCATATCAAAAAAAAATCAAACTGTAATTCACTTCTCGAGAAACCATGGAACTGGATCCGAAAACACTTAAGACTGAGTTAAATCACACATAAAACAATGAAATTGAAAGAGCATTCCAAACAACTGCATTGAAAAATAGCTGCAAAAGAGGCAGTTCCTTTCAAAGTACAGCACACAAAAAAAAAACTGCAATGGGTCAAGCCTACCAGACCTTACTGCCACAGGTATAGTTAGGCAACCAGTCTCCTCAACTAGTTTATACATGTGCAGTTCCGGTGAGACACCACAGTCAGGGGTTATTCGACAATCCTCTGTTAACAATATAATTTGTCCCATCATGCAACTGGAAGTGTGCGTGTTATCCCATGGGAATGCTCCTCCGACATCTCTCAGCCTGTACCAGATGACACCCACAGCTCTGTTGGTGTGTGTGTGTGTGCACAAAATATTGTCTCTCAGCAGCTTCAATCCAAATGATATCAATGTCATAATATCAGCCTTCGACAAACTAGGCCGACATTATGTGTTGGTAAGGTACAAACTGGAAAGCAACAAATTGTCATTTTGATTTCATGACATATGCATGGTAACACTCACGGGTGCAGTGACGTGTCGGATGGTGACGCTGGGTGTGGTCGCCCTCAGCGCTCCAGTAACGCCGTGGTAGTACCTGAAGCAGACCTGGGTCTCCGCTGAGATGGGGAGGGGGTCAGGGTGTGTGGAGAGGGGAACAGAGAAGAAATAATTGAATAAAATCATTTCCCTTTCATCAAACATGCTAGTTAGTTTTTTTAAAAAAAAAAACATTTTTCATCTATCGCCAACCAACAACACAACACAAAACTGTAATGTGAAACAAAAGTCAACAAGTATGTCTGCAATGGCATTCTGAAATCAGCCAATGAGTTGAAACCCAGTGGGAATTTCTCTTCAAGAAGAAGAAGAAGAAGAAGAAAAATTTGTTGCATAGCATTGCATAGCATGTTCTCGATTTTCACTTAACAAGTAATGACTAGTTATTCTAAATATTGACGACTGACCGTCTACTATTGTTTAGTATGTTTTCCAATCAAATCTCAATGTGGTTTGAATGATTTCTAAAAAAATACATTTCGTAACTGCTTCGGCAATATTAGTTGCAAAGACCATTTGTGACAATAAAGAAATTAAATTGTAAAGTTGGAGAGACAAGACAATTATTGTTTTTGTCATAGTGTCATCGTCATAGTAAGCGCTATCTAACTGAGGTAAATTATATCAGCATAGGGTCATTTACTAAGAACAACTTTTCTGAAAATATAATGAATTTTTGTTTCGATTGGTGATTGTTTGCCTTATTTTCATAGTACATCACTTAAATAGGGGTAGTGGGTAGTGGAGGGGCAGTGGGACACGAAAAGAAAGAGAAAGGCTTGGAGGAGAGGTTGAGATTAAGGTCACGGCAAAGCTCCGTGTTTTTCTATTGGACTGGCCAGAGAGACTCAAGAGGCCTTGACTTGATGTGCCTCCCTCTGCTAATCCCTACACACACATACACCCCCCAACAGCTGAAATGACTAAAGATATTCAGTGTGCGTGTGTGTAACAGATGCAGTTTGACTGATGGCACATTTACTGTAGAATTGATCCATACTACAGTGGTTGTCTATGGGGATCCCTTAGCCTAAACTGATTCTAATGCAAGATTTTGATTGGATTTCACACAAGTGTGCATGAATATGATTGATTACTATTATTATTATTATTAGTAGTAGTAGTAGTAGTAGTAGTACTCATGGTATTATTATTATCTGGGGTTTCCAATGGAGAGAGGCTTTTCCACCCTGACATGAATACAATTCTGGGGGAAGCACTGGATACCTGGAATATTTGGCATGAAAACGGTCAAATTGAAAGATATTGAATATCGGCACAAGTCCAAAACCATCGGTATCAGCATATATATCGGTCGAACCCCGCTGTGAGTTATCTGCGGGTTGAGGGAAGCTGCCAACGCCCGATGACAAAGAGGCCGGTGTTACTGAATGGAAACACCTGGGTGGCTTCACTGTGAAAAATTGCCGTGCACTCACACAGTCACACACACACACACACACACACAGTCTCAAAGACATACACACACACACACACATAATTCCCTAAGTCCCTAAACACAGCAATAGTACACATTTGTTAATGTCTCCCTGCACCCTCTCTCTCTCCCTCTCTCTCTCTCTCTCTATATTACCACGTGTCTCTAAATGCGAGCCCATTGGTTCTCTACAGCCAAAGCTTTGCATGCGGGTCATGCGCTAGCTGGTCACACAAGCTTGGTCTATTATAATGAGCCAAAAAATAACCCAAACTACGGAGGTTTTACATTGTATACAAATTTGGAGACCCTCCTTAGTCTTCTGAGTCGCCAGCAAAATGAGAAATAGTTGATCAAATTATCCAGAATGTATAAGAGTGACGACTATAATCTCTGTATGTACAGCGTAGACGTTCCTATACTCACTACTGAATCAACGACGACTAAAATCTTCCCATATGGGACTAAATCTGATCAAATGGGGGTCTGTGGCCCTGATGTGGATCTATTTGGAGGTCCAGGACTCGAAAACGTTTGCGAACCCCTGTTCTTGACAGCAAAACACTCCCAAGGCTCCAATTAACCGCAGAGTTCTTGCAACATCCGTACACATGTAATAAAGGCTACCACATAACACGTGCAAAATTAACACAAAAATAAAACTAAAGTTGTTGAAATTTCACATACAAATTAGACTGATGTATGTATATAAATACCCCCTCCCTTCTATCCACAAGGCAATATCTATATGTCTCCACTGGTAAGGGTTCTGGTAGTCTATCCACCTCGACACACACACACACAGACACAGACAAGGCAGATAGGCACTTGGCTTGTTGTCGGCTCCCCCTCCGAGATGAATGGCTTGAGAAGAAATCAATGTACCCGGCTTCTCTCTCTCTCCAGGGTATCTGCTGGTTCTCAGAGAGTAAAATTTTCAAACACCTTTTTTATGCCGCTTAGCATCAAATTTATAACATGGACACCATGAAAATGAACCTGCAAACTAGAAAAAAACGAATCTAAATACAGGTGTGTATTCTGGGTTGATAAAAATCTGTATTGAACACACATTTGCACATCAGGCTGGGAATGATTATACTTATTTCTTCATTTTTTTCATCCTGGATATATTTCATTTTGGCATATATTCACATATTTTCATCCATATTTTCTTAATTTGTTATTTTGTGCACCTTTATGGTATTGGAATTTGTGCTTTTTCAGACTTTCCATCCATACATTGCTATTGAATATGTTCTTGATACATTGAAATAGTTGTTTGTGTTATGTTTAATACCCCTTACCCCTTACTTGTATTCTCTTTTAGTTTTAAAATGTTTCATGTACTTGTATCTTCACAACTTTTAAGCCGGTCTCGACTTTTCAGCTGAATCATGGAAACTTCTCCAATGTTTCTGATGACGACGTTGACTGTAATTCATAGGAATAAGGCAAGGATTCCGATGGCTCGTGGCAGCCAGCATGCAGTAACACAGCCTAAGCTGTTACAGCTGACCTCCGACTTTAAAAATTTTTTTTGAAAAAAAACTTCTAAACAAAAAACAGCCAAGCTTTCATTTAGAACAGAGATGTTCCCTGCTTTCTGCCCAATGCATGCTGGGATAGGCTCCAGTGACCCTGATCATGGATAAGCAGGTGTGGAAATTGAATGCTTATTATTATGATTATTTTTGGGGAAGCATTGAGAATGAGGCTTTTTAGCCAATGTAGCGCTCAACCCTTGTTTCACCCTCCTCCCATCCGGCCAGAGACACAGATGCTGGCTCTGTATAAAAGCTTGTTTCGGCAGGAGCTTTGTGCCCTCTGTCATTACAGCCCTCAAAAAAGTGCCTCAATAATATCATGGACTACTTTGGGTAACAGTAGCAATAGTAGTAGTATTATCCTGGGTTTCAGTGGAGAGTTTTAGCGTCCCATGGTCTAAATGCTGTTTCAGAGGCTTTTCCACCCCAACAAGAATAACGTTATTTGGGAAACACTGAATACTTTTAATTTTTGGAATGAAAATGGTCAAACTATATAGATTCTGTACTATATAGATATTAAATATCAGCTATCTGCAGCTTCAATCCAAAAATAACAGTATTGGTATCAGCCTTGAAAATCCCATTCTAGTCAAACCCTAGTCTTTTGTCTGAATCCACTTGCCACCATGGGCAGGAGATTCAAAAAAAGTTACTTTCAAGACCATATTGCAACATTAATACAGATCTGACGCAAAAGAAAATACATATTTTGATAGATGTAGAATATAGAAAAGAGTCCTTGATACTTACAGTCAGTGAAGTAGGAGGTAGCTTCAATCTTCCAAACTATCTGGCCCTTGTGAGATCCATTGATGCCTCGGTTCTTATAGTCCAGAAAATTTTCAGACAAGGCCTCATCTGGTAAGAGAGATGAAACCGATGAAACCCCAGGAGGAGGTCTTTGAAGAAGTCATTTTTTGTAAATACATTCCATGTCCCTTTACACTTTTTAACGTAAATTACATTGCTATTTTGATTTTCTGGATTTGATCCAGAAAAATGATCAACTGTTGTTAAAATATCAGCATTGGCCCTCAAAAACCCATATCGATCCAACCCTGATATTCACATTTAGTCTCACCCTGATCTGACTTACCAAGAAGGTACATTCCAATCCAGTCCCCAGCATCCACTTCCTCCTTGATGTCCCATGTGATCACCAGCTCCTGCGATTGGCCAATGGCATAGTGGGAGGAGCTGACAGTGAGGGTGGAGCGGGTTTCCGGGGAGACCAGATCGGTGTCACTGGTGGACCGTGGCAGCCCCAGTGTGAATTCCTCCTGGTTCAGCCCGGTGACGGCGTAGGTCTCTGGGCTGTAGCTGAGGCGACCCACGTCCTTACACCGCCGGCGGTTCTGGCTGCTCCGGGTTGGGGAGGCCATCGCCGCCAGGCCCAAGAACCGGTTCTGATACAAGTTCTACAGAGTAGACACAATACATAGCAGGGAACTGCCTCAGGTGCTCTATTTAGTATGATTTTTTTTATGAATTGTCTTTAAAGCAACACTACTCAGTGTGTTGGCGGCTCCAAGAGACAACTGTCTCTCGCTGCCGAAATTTGAATTTCAATAACCAAAAAATCCTTTAGGAAACAACTTCTGTCCATGTTGTTGGAATTCCCACTGTTCCTATAGAGAACATAGATTACTTAATATCCTTTAATATGTAGTGTTTTTCAATTCTGTTTGATATGCACTGTGCAACATTTGTATACACTGTTAAGCAATTCTCTTTAATATGTGGTGTGTATCAATTCTCTTTAATAAGCACTGCTGCTAAATTCACTTTTACATTTTTTTAATCAATCTCCATCCATTCATTCAGTCTTTAAACGCTTGCACTCAATATCTCAGACACCACGTTCCTAAATAAAAGACTTTTTGAGTGTCCACTACAAACTAAGACTCAGCCTTATTTTCCCTCTCTTAAAGTGCCAGAACAGAGCCAGGTGTAACAGGCCTCGCCATTTACTTGTGGGTAACAAGGACTGCTTGTGATGTGTGTGAAGTTGCTCTCTTGTGCAAATGCTCTGAACGTCTACGACGAGAACCATGGTCCATTGTCCATTGCGGTCCAGTCTCAGGATATCCATGACGAGCGAATACCTCCTTCACAGCTCGAACGGTAGCCTTGGCTAACGTAACTGTGAGCTCTGCTACATCGGTGTATCTCGAAAGGTAGTCCACGATCAGCAGGTAAGTCTCAACCATTCAAACAGATCCATCCCAACCATTTGCCACGGCCGCTCTGGGAGTGTGGTCTGAATCAGAGACTCTCAGAGGCTGAGTTCTGGGTTTCCGGCAGATTTCACATCTATCCACTGTCTCTAGGATCTGGGCAGAGATGCCCGGCCACCATACTGATTCCTGGGGCCCTAGCTCGGCATTTGGAAATCCCTTGATGCCCTTCATGGAGTTTATTCAGCATCTCTGTCTGGGGTATGACAAGTCTCGCCTTTCATGAGAAGTGTCCTGCCAGATAGCTCTGTCCCTGACCTGCCAGTCCAGTGCAACACCCGGTCTCAGTCTGTGTTTCTCAGGCCACTCTGTTAGGCAGTAGTGTGTCACTGTTTTGAATATTTTATTTGTTTGTTAAGCCTTCTTGATCTCCTCCAACCTTTCGTCTGTAGCTGGGAGTGAAGACACAATAGCATAAACAAACACCTGGATGTCTTTTTCCACTTGTAGATTATTGGCAGATCGTGTGTCACTCAGTGGAGCTCTTGATATATGTCTGCTATAATGAGATTTATACCTGGGACATGGACAATGTCATAGTCATAACTTCGAGTCATGGACGGAATCTGAGAACTCTGGGTGGTAGATCATCCAAGCCTCTGGTCCTCAGCAGTGGGACCAGGGGCTTGTGGTCTGTTAGTGTGAAATGCAGACCCTGTAGGTAGGAAGTTAGTCTTTTGCATGCCCAAGTGACTGCTAGTGTACATTTCTCAATCTGCGTGTAGTGCTCCTCTGTGTCAGTCCTCTTGATATGTACAGTTGCAAGAGAAAGTTTGTGAACCCTTTTACCTTCATTCCTGCATAAATGGCTCTGAAAATATGGTCTGACCACCAGAGAAGAGTTGTTGAGGCTCATAAGGCTGGAAAAGGTTACAAAAGCATTTCCAAGACTTGGGACGTCCAGCAAACATCACAGCAAGAGCACGGTGCATGATGGTCAAGGAGGTGGCAAAGAACCCTAAGCTAACAGCTAAGGATCTGCAGGCATCTCTTAGACTTTCTAACATCTGTGTCCACAAGTCTACAATAAGAAAAACACTAAACAAGAGTGGTGTTCATGGGCGGATACCAAGGAGGAAACCACTGCTCTCCACAAAAAACATTGCTGCCCGTCTCAAGTTTGCCAAAGACCACCTGGATGTTCCGCAAAGCTACTGGAACAATGTTCTGTGGGATGAGACACAAATGTAACCTTTTGGCAAAAGGGCACAGCACTATGTTTGGAGGAGAAAAAACCCTGCATACTAACAGCAAAGCCTCATCCCAAGCACGAAGTATTGTGGAGGGAGCATCATGGTTTGGGGCTTTGCTGCCTCGGGGCCTGGACGGCTTGCAATCATGAATGAACCATGAATTCCAAATTGTATCAGGAAGTTCTACAGGAGACTGAAAATGCAACACGTCTTGGAGCTGAATTGCATTCTGGTCTATTGAAGCTGCTGTGGAGGGATAAATTGATATCTCTGCCTCCTCTACGACAGATTCCCCCCTGTATGATTGTTAAACGTAGTAAAATGGTGGGTTTAGAAAGAAGCCCCGGCACCAAAACCTGACATTTGCCGTTCATGTTTTAGATAGCTGAAAAATGTTCTGCTATCAAACCCCATTGCAGCTGTGTTGAAAATATCTTGATGTGATATAACGCCGTCTACATTTGGCCAGTTATCCATGGGAATAAAAAAAATACGAAATGGACTTAGAAATGCAAGGTGCTTTTAACAGTGTTAAAGTGTTTTTTCGTTTAAGCGGAGGTGCAAAAAAATCATGTCACTATTTACTTTTGGTTTTTCACAAATTAGAAATGGCTCTGGAAGCAGATTTTAGTTCTGGGGATTTTCTCCAGTGTGTGTGTATATATACTTTTTTTAGCTTGGTATCAGCCTGATATCTGAGCACCATATCTGTATTAATGCATCCCTAATGGCTGTTGATATTTAATGCTGGAATAGCTACGGAAAATGAATAAGATTAAGCAAAGATGTTGCAATCTTTAATGCACTCAGTTCGTTCTCTACCCAGCAGCTGTATCATATTTAACCTGATTGGTTTCTTTTCTTAATGCTGTTTGCTAGTACATAATAGAGCATCTGAATGACAAAAAATGGCCATTAGGGTCTCCCAGACAGCCATATCAGATGTTAGAGCCTAGCCAAGAGCATGGCAGGCATTTTGCATGCTGTTGATATAGATCGCTATAACCACCATGCTACCAAGGGGAGAACCATTCGCACCAACTGGCAGAGAAATCATTTGGACAATCACACACAAACACATATTGTACAACCACATAGATGTGTATTCAAGCATGAAAGCATCAAGACAGACGCGCAACCAGAGACATGTTCACACACAGATGCATGCACACATGCGCACACACAAATCTTTGCATGCACAAACACCCAAATACACACACAATTGACATAGGAACATCATTTAGGTCATTGCACATAAAAGCACTATTAGTCATCCAGGCATTTTCACAATATGATATTATGGCATGGTAAAAAAGGGTATTAAAACAGCTTTGAAAACCGCTCTGTACTGATTTTAGGTAGGTAGGTAGGGACAACTACGGAAGTCGTCTCAACTTTCATTTTGGCACTAAATGGGTTTTCAGCGCTGGTGCTTTACGTTGTGTTAAGATTTATTCAATGTTTGCTGGGGGTCTACTTACAAAGTGGTATTTTATTTTTGTCCTACTACAACCCTTCCCACATCCTTGTTCCAGATGACACAACATAGAATATTGAATTCCAATGAAATAATGGATCAGGTGCATGGGGTAGGAATCAGAATGATGCAATGGCATCAGTTGAAATCCTATCCAATCCCCAGCATTTCCTAGCAGGAGAGCTGGCTTTACAGTAACGGTAAAGCAAAAAGCCACACAGTAATAGAATTAATATTTGATTCTCATGTAAGCCAAAGCAAAAACTAGGATTCAAACTACCCTGGGACAGCATCACAGTGAAGATGAGGAGGTGACCAAGACAATGCAAAATGCGGAAAAATTCAATATAGCTGAATGGTAAGAAACTGAGCTATTTGAAATATCAACCTCACTACAAATATGACTCTGATTTGGTGGCGTGATCATCAAATCTGAGGTTAGATCAAGACAAGAAAACTAAACTCCAGCAATTGTCTCTCTGGTGCAGATACTGTGTTGGTGAATTGAAGAGCTAGAGAGAATACAGTCAAGGAACAGTGAGTATTCTTTGACTCCAAATGCACTAACTGAGCCAGATTAATGCATTAGGCTGTGATCAGACTGAAGGCTCTTTTCTCAAAAGCAAAGCACAGCTGTGAGTGTCGCTAATATCAGAGAGCACAAGAGCTCAAAGGTCGCAAGGAGCGTTACATCATTCTCGTTGCTAAGCTAACCCTGCAAGCTACTGTATCTAATTGGCCTTAGCGAATTAACCTGGAGTAAAAAGGGGATAACATTGTTGCAAATAAAAATGGACAGGAGAAAGTTAGTGATCGCTCCGCTTGCTCTTGAGGAAGAGGATGAGGAGCCCATCCAAAATGGAGGATGTGCATACATGACATCCTCCTGGGAGAAGAGAGCACCGAGAGTTTTAGCATTTCAGAGCTCCTTCTAGATAGTGCCCGTTTCAAGGCCTATTTTCACATCGATGTAATATGCAGCACGGCTGGATATTTGAGACGTGTTCAACTTGGAGCACCCGGGGTAGCGCCCCAAAATGCACCACATCCAAAACGGCAGTCGCATAGTTAGGAGGAGACACAGGCCTGCTGTGACCAAAAGTAACTAAAAAAAAGGCAAAGGCAAGTGTCTGTGTGATCACAACCTTGAATGATTGAAAATGAGGCTTTCATTCACTTCATAATGTGAGAGAAGAAATGGGTGATGGACAACTTAATTGAAAGGCAATAATTCAGGCAGCATCTTCTGCATCGTCTGTATTGTATGTGGATGGTGGATGGGGGTGTCATAGAAATGTGAAGCAGGAGATAATATGTGTTCTGAGAAACTCTCACACCCTTGGAAAGGGGGCGAGTTACTCTGGGCAAAAGTGGCTGCCATCCAAAAATCAGGGAGATCCACTACACTAATCTGTAATGTCATCCAGAGTCACTTTTTGGAGCCGCTCCATTGACCATGAATGACAGACTGACTTTATTGACACTGTGACAGTGCCCAATGTCATTTTATGGGTAGCTGGGCAAATTCTCTAGGTTAGAACTATTAGCACTGCTATCAAATAAAGTTCATATAACATATTACAATGTCTTGCTTGCGTTTTTGACTCTCATTGTGTGTTGAAACTCAGAAATTGAGGCCCAGGTTTGCACAGGGAATGACCAAAATGACCAAATCAGAAAGCCATACTCTTCACTAACTGTGCACAATTATTGGAAAGCGTGCCTCTTGTCATCATCATATGTACTGTAAGTCTCTTTCATTTGACCACGTGATTATAGGTGTGGCCATGCAAATCAAGATTGCACCCAGTTCACTACCATTTCACAACACCAACTAATTGTAGCGCATATAATAACCTTTGAAAGGTTGTGAAAGACTTTACTCGAAGAATTTGTTCATTCAGAATGGCTGCCGTCATTTTCTGCAAGAAGCAGGCATCATCGCCAAGTCAGACAAGAAAGGTTTTCCATCCTTAAAATTCAGATCTGATCAGAAAACGCTCCAATTATAAAGGGGCTTTAGGGCCTTGGTGGATTAGTCTTGGCATCTGAAGCCCATCATTTGTGCTTGCAATTGGTGATGAAGGGGTTTGTGCTGGCACAGTGCTCTTTGTGAGGGCTTGTATACATTCTTTAGTGAATAACACAAAGATTTCTGTGCACTTAGCTCAAGCAACTGAGGCGCAAAAAAAAATGGAATTTCCCTCGCAATGCAATCTTAATCTGGACCAGTCTATCGCCAAAAAGTCAACAATCATTCAGCGCTATCACCAAAATAAACAAAGATGCACACATCTCCTGCCGATTCATTGTCTCTGCTTCCTGTTTTGTTTTTTTCTTCTTCTAGGCAGAAGTCAGTTTAGCAGAAACCAATCATACCCGACAATCTGACAGGAAAATCTGAAAATCTGTCAGCAGCAAACATTAAAAAAACACAAACAAAAAATAAACAGTAAAAGCACAAATAAAACAAAGTGGGGCGGACATCAATGGGTCGCTTCCACACAGCCAGCAACAATATGGATTTGGCCAAGGGTTAGACCGATATATTGGTTTGCCAATTTGATTGATTCATATGTATTGTATAATTGATCAATACTAGAAGGATTGTCTATGGGAGGCCCTGAATTGATTGTAATGATTCTTAAATGGAGTTTTAGTGTCCCATGTTCTAAATGCTACTTTCAGAGGCTTTTTCTCCTGGGGGAAACACTGAATACTTGTGAATATTTTGGCATGAAAATAGTCCAATTAAAAGATATTGAATATTGGCACAAAATATCAGCTATCGGCTTCAATCCAAAATGATCAATTTTGGCCTTCAAAAACCCAAATTGATCAAGCCCCAGAGATGGGTGCTGGATGGCAGTAAGCGAGCAGAGGAAGAGGGTAATAGGGTTTGGGGGATGGGAGGGGCACTGACCTTGATACTACAGAGCTGCATCAGCATTATGACCAGTCAACCCAAAGCAGACCAAAACCTGGGGGGAGGGGGAGGAGAAGGGCGGCATATTACAAACCACAGAAAAAGCATAGTGGCAGTGGATGTGGCTGGTGAAAGTCAAGCATGGTGTTGACGAGTGTGAGAAAGTGTGTACTAGGGTTGGGCGATTGGACGAATACACAGGGAATCAGCGATGTACTGAATCTATTGCTGTTGGGAATTCCCTCGCCGCTTTTGGTGATTTAAATTACCTTGATCTTCGGTCACTGAAAATGTAGCCTATTGCAAGACGGTCGGCGAGTGCACTGATACCGGTAGGTTGCTCATAGTCGGATAGAATTCAAATAAAACTGCATCTCATGTTTGAAGTATATATCACAGTACAATAATTGTAGAATAATGTATTTTCCGATTATTAAAAGTGCACATGTTAAGGGGCTTGCTAACCATGAGCACGTGTGTTTTGTACAGTGTGCTGGCTAACACAGGCATCGGCAAACTGACAGAGCTCTATATGTTTTGTGTTTCCATCAGGTACGGAGATTGTGCTTTACGTTGGATTGTGTTATGTTATTATTATATTTGCTTGATCTTGATGTGTTCGTGTAGATGTTAGTGTAGATCATCGGCAAGTGCACTGATACCGTGTGCTGGCTAACACAGGCATCTGCAAACTGACGGAGCTGTATATGTTTTGTGTTTCCATCAGAAAATAAATCTGGCTTATTGCCTAAAATATTTTACACAACGCAACAGTTACAGAAGCCAATGTAAAATTCTGTTTCCCATACAACAGCTAGTGTTATGGCAATGATACAGTATTTGGCGATGCTAGCTAGATAGTGAGTACAGAATGTTAGCAACTGTAAGTGCAACTTTACATTTCAAATTTATATGTTTAACCATTTACCACACAGGGGTTTTGATGAATTTGAGGTTATTCAAAGCTGAAAATCAAACTTAAATGCATTTTGAGGGTTATAAACATGTTAAAAGAAATGCTGCATAGCATTTCCGATGTATGCCGCCATGTTGGCGTGACGTCAGATAACTGCATCTTGGAAAACTTTGGGTTGAGAAATATTGCTCAAGCTTCCTACTTAGAATTCCAACTTTATGGGCCGTTCCATCCCATTTTTGCTCGTAGGAAGTCAGAATTTCCAACTTTCGAACATCTCTGGAACACAGCATTAGAGCCTAAACACGGGGTGTGCCGATTTTATCCCATTTGAGTGTCTTGTGCTACTGCTTCCTTAGAAATGCACCACCACCTCATAATGGTTCAGTTGTGTTATACTATAATTTTAAATGTAAAGATGTCCTTGCACATTTAAAAGCTACGTTTCAATTCAAATCATCATGTTTACGTTTCAATTCAAATCGTCATGTTTACATTTCAATTCAAATCATCACGTTTACGTTTCAATTTAAATCATGTTTACGTTTCAATTTAAACTGTCATGTTTACGTTTCAATTTAAACTGTCATGTTTACGTTTCAATTCAAATCATAACGCATGCACTGTGTGAACGCACCTGCTGTGAACAAATACATTGGGGAACAGCTTTGTATGCAATGGTAATTGGTTGACAGGAGGATGTACACTATCGCCCAACCCTAGTGT
>OOFE01020740.1:63513-77074 GCA_900323365.1 Monocentris japonica | reverse complement strand
CATGTTTTCTTTTACATCATGTGGTGCGTGTGCGTCGTTTACCTGGGGAAGAGATGGCACCAGGATGCACTATGGGAAGAAGGCAATCCGACGGAGGCAGTGTGATGCTCTGGGCAATGTTCTGCTGGGAAACCTTGGGTCCTGGCATTCATGTGGATGTTACTTTGACACGTACCACCTACCTAAACATTGTTGCAGACCAAGTACACCCCTTCATGGCAACGGTATTCCCTGATGGCAGTGGCCTCTTTCAGCAGGATAATGCGCCCTGCCATACTGCAAAAATTGTTCAGGAATGGTTTGAGGAACATGACAAAGCATTCAAGGTGTTGACTTGGCCTCCAAATTTCCCAGATCTCAATCTGATTGAGCATCTGTGGGATGTGCTGGAAAAACAAGTCCGATCCATGGAGGCCCCACCTTGCAACTTAAAGGATTTAAAGGATCTGCGGCTAACGTCTTGGTGCCAGATACCACAGGACACCTTCAGAGGTCTTGTGGAGTCCATGCCTTGACGAGTCAGAGCTGTTTTGGCTGCACGAGGGGGGACCTACACAATATTAGGCAGGTGGTTTTAATGTTATGGCTGATCAGTGTGAGTACACACTGTATGGCTATGCCAATTAACTAGATTATATACTAAAAGCTTTTAAAGTAAAGGCAAGCCACAAAGAGTGGTACAGAGCATTAGAGCCACAATAGTCAGTCTGTGTGGCCTTGGATTTGATATGAAATCTTGTGCCCTTGCCTCTGCTGACCTCCATGTTAACATGTTAAAGGTTCTTTGTGGCAAGGAAATTACTTTATGAACCCCTGAAAGACACTCCAATTCAGCCTCTCTCACTTCACCTTGCCATTTGCTCATCTGTCTTTCTATCCCTGCTCTTCTTTTGTGGCTTCTCCCTCTTCCTTTGACCTCACACTGTCTGGCTTTTGTTAAAGAAAAGTTACCACTAATTAAAGAAAAAATAAAATGAAATGAAAAAAAAACCCACTATGTATATGGACCATAATAAATGAAAGACAGTAAGTCACTTGTCAATCTGTTGATATGGAAAGCCAAAAAAATGATCTCAGAGTATAATTTGGTGTGGATCAACAAAATGCTGATATTTCTGGCTGAAGGCTAGTGATGCTCTGTGTTCTGGTGTATGAAACAGCAGGCCGTAGCTTTACCTTCAGTCCTCTCTACATTTCTCAACCTCTGCTGGAATGAGAGATCTGTTTTTCATTTTCCCAAGGTCTGTGGAAGTTTATTTGAATATGCTCACACTGTTGGGCCTGGCAGTGGGTGAATCATATTTATGTGTGAATGTGTTTTGTTTAGGTCTGTCAGGACTTGGTTCCTTTAACGTGTACCTGGAATGTTCAGATAGAAGTAGAAATACCAAACATGTGTCTCGGCGACCTTGAGACTTCATAGGGCCTCCGACTGCGGAGCTGGGCTCTGTAAACACAGTTTCCTCCTGTGGCCCTCTGTTTGGACAGGAAACAAGGAAGCTGATCAAACACTGGCTCAGAAGGCCACGGCTGCACTGAGCTGGAATGGAGTGGTGGTTCTTTCAAAGGACTCTAAATGGGGGGAAATGTGAAAAATAACATGTCGCTTTTGGTGTTCAGCTCCACTGGCTTTCAGCCCTAGCGGGTTATGCTTCTCATTTGTACATGTGCAATATTTTGCCCAAATAAATCATACAGTGTAGAGATCCTTATCTCTGCTGTGTTTTTTTGTTTTTTTAACATAGTAGAAGAATCAGTGTCATACACACAGAGAGTGTAAAATTTGGTGTTAGTGCCTGGCTGCCTCTGTGCTCCAGATTTATGACCTAGACTTGATGACATCATAGATTAGGGCTAGCAGGGAGTTGCTGATAGGAACCATTAGTCGGATGGATTCAAGGTGGCTGTGTCAGTGAGTAGAGAGAGGGTGGAGTAGACAATGAGGGAGGGAGATGAAGGACAAAAAAAAGAAAATAGATGAGTAGAACAATGTGTGTGTCAACGTTATTCTGGGGTTAATAAATTGGGTGATTTTGCTCCCCCCTTGTGAAAGTTTATTAAACTGCGGCTAACGTGCCACCCTTGTATGAGGTCATTTCTTGTAAAGTATGGGAATAGACATAAATGATCAAGAGATGTATGTCACTGTAATCCTATATTTGGATATGAACGTTTCTTCTCATTTTACTGTATATCAGCAACCAATTCTAGAGTTGCATTCTATGTTTCCTGCTTAAATGTACAATTCCAATTGATTACACTGGGTTTTGTTTATTTCTTAGTCACATAGCAACTAGACACATGCAGCTCCCACCTACTTTATGACTTCTATTGTGGTTATCTAGTTATCTAGTGTAGCATTTTCAAAATCAGGAACCAGTCATTTTGCACTTATTTATTAATGATTAATAACAGGTATACCATTAAAACACATCTACTCTTTCACTTTACAACAGACAAAGCCATTTTTTTTACAGATGAAGAAATAACAATGAGACTCAGTATGTGTCACCTTTAATTCAGGCCTATGGTCAGAAACACAAAAAGCAGGAACATGATCTCCCACTAGAAATGAATGACAGCTGAATGTCCAGAAACCTGAAATTTTAGAAAAAATAAAGATCACATGCCTGCTTATTAATAATAATAATAGGATTACTGTTGCATTTGAAGTTCAAACAGCTCAAATCTGTGTTCTTTAGCTATTTGTTATTGTTCTTTAGCTATTTGTTATTGTTCTTTAGCTATTTGTTATTGTAGCTATTTGATTAGAATTCAATCAGTTGTCTTCGATTTTTTTGTAATATTACAATAATGTATGGGAGGAGAATAATGACAAGATATTGAGATTGAAGAAAAGAGATTGATACATAGTGATTAATACAGCAATTTATTAAGATGTGCAGGATATTTTAGTATATTTTATATTGTTTTACTGCGATATTCAATTCCTGAATGGGTATACTAGGCAGGATTAGAGAATGTCTTTAACAGGGGATCAGATAAATTGAGAGTTCCTTGACATTGGAGTTATTTCTCCATATCATCTGTAGCCTGGTCCCTGGAGGCCTCATTGGAGATCTGCAGAAAGGGAGTGCTGATCTCACTAGACTGAATGTCGCCAGCCACCCGCAGCAGGCAGCTGAGGACCATGTCTTTGGCCAGGCCCGCCTCCAGGTTCCCTTCACGGCTCAGCTGCAAAGTGATCTGGTCAAGGCTGGTCAGGACCAACTCTGAGCCCAGCAGCGGGCAACTGGGGCCACAACCACTGCCCCCTTCCCTGGCCATGTTCTCCAGCATGTATTGCTGGTACAGATCCAAGAGTTTGTGCTCCAGGTAGCGGTTGAGGAGGGAGTTGGAGAAGGGCCCTTCACATCCCTGGAACAAAAAGCTTCGGTCCCGGCCACTCCCCTGTCTCCAATGTGTCGAGCCCCCCCTCAGCGGACGCAAAGGTCCACCTTGAGATGTCTCTTCTGGGGGAGAATCCTCCACCGCTGGGGGGACATCACAAGACTGAAGGAAGGGGCCAACAGCCTGGTTCTCAGGACAAAGCCGGAGCTCACCATCATTAGCAGAAAGAGGCAGCACCTGGTCACCTCCAATATGGAGGTCACTGTAGTTTTGACAGATGCTCTGACAGAAGGAGGGCACCAGGAAGGGGACATCACCACCTGAGCGAGCTTGGACTGGGATCTCTATTTCTGGAGAGATCTGTCTGCCTGGCTGGGCTCTCTGGAGATCCAGAGCCTGCAGTGGAGATATGTGCAACTTAACCGAGGCACTCCGCTCAAAGGGCCTATAGCCGTGGGTTAAACCTGGGAATTGAAAATGGTCTTTACTGCCTATCTGCTCTGGAGAATTGTGGTGTATGCCTGGAGAGTGGCTGGTGGAGGCTGGCATAAGGGCAGCAGCAGCAGCTCTCTGTAGCCCACTACTGGTAGTACCCTGGAGAGCCTTCCCAGGAGGGAGGGGCACCACGTCCTCCAGTTCACCATAGGTCATGCTCCATAATCTGCTCTCACAAAGCATTGCTGGAACAAGAAACACATACTGAGCACCGCTGTTGCCAAGTCATTTCAACTTAGAGCTACTGAAACATACATGCACACTGCACACACAGTATTCGACACAACTTGATATGATGCAACTATTACCATGACTCTAATAACCACTTAAACATTGCATTCATGTTTTCTCCTCCTACCTTGGAAAAGAATCACACTTCAACTTGAACTCAGGCAGCTGACAACTTGTTTCAGTGTGCCAAATGCCCTCTCACAATCTTCAGCTCAGAGGAGGAAGGTAGTTCTTAAAACCAGCGTCTTTTCTATCAATATATCAAATGTGCATGACTAAGCTGTGTATGAATAAGAGAGTGTATTCAAAAGTGAGAAGAATGTTTTATAGCACCCAAAGAGGAAGTGGGAATGTCTGATTCTTTTTGTTTTTTATTTATGCAAATAAAATGTTCCAGCTGGTCGAATGGTATGAGGGAGATACTCCAGAACAAGGTCTTGCCAGGTATTATTTGGAGTTAAAAGCTTCCTGTTGATAAGAAATTATTTTCAGAGGACTCACAGTTATGCACAAGTTGGAAGTATTTGTTCAATTCGTGCAGTTTCATATGACCATAGCAGATGTAATAGTATCTAAGCAAGAAACCACTCCAGTTTTGTTTCTCTGTAAAGAAACAGGTGTGGTTCAAAAGCAGAAAGGAAAGTCAGATTTAAAGAGAGAGAAACTGTATCACACCTCAGAAAATAGAAAGCATTAGAGAGTTTTTCGTTTTCATGTAGGTCAGATCGCAATAACACAAATAGCACAACAATTAACACAAATCTGAGTGTAGCCTGTAACTTGAACATTTTCCAGAGTTATACTTTGCCGGTTAGCCAAGTTGTTTGATGCTTGCCTTTACCTAAGTCGTCATTGTCAGTGCCAAAGCAGAAGTGTCACTTCATGGTCAAGGTGTTATTCAACCACAACTCATCATTTCCTCCTTGAAATTGTATTCTTGAGCATGTTTGTTCTTGTTTGACTGCCACTAATAACCTATACGTGCAGGGCCTTTGCCTGGGGCCTGGATTGCTTACTGTTTTCCTTTACCAGTGCAAGTTTTTTTTTCCTCATTCTTGAATCTGGTCTGTTTCATAAGCAACTGCGGGTCTCTATGTAGTCATATCAGTTGAAAGTGATGGAAAGTTTCACTTGGTTCATTTCATATCCGGGATTTTTCCGGATTGAGAGTACATTGCCTGCTGTCTGGTTTGTGGCTCCCTTGGTTAGGACTATTTCAGACTTCCTTGGTATTGTAGCAGACCAGGCCAACAATAGAAGTGCTTGTAATGTGAGACAATGTTTTATTATTGATTAAGCATAGACCAACCTTATCCTTTCCAGGTTCATCATAAGCCCCACATGGTACATTCAGTAATGTGGATCTGTCGCGTTTTGATGTTTCATGTCATAACATTGCGACAATCAAGCCATCTGCAGATTATGATATTGTTTTGTATCATGGTGCCTAGCCCTTAATGTCGCATGTTTTGTCTCATATAAAAGCATCATGAAGCAGGTGGCTCCACTGACAGCAGGTCGTCGGCCCCCAGCTTGGTGGATTGCAGTGGATATTTTGGCCGCAGACAAATTCTCCATTACTGGGTGTTTGAGGTGCCGGTCAGGATATCCGACACGGGGTTGCTGCTCAATAGTAATGACAGACGAATGTGTCGAGTTACCGATCCGTTGCTATGGTGCAGCCCCCCATAACACTAAACACAGTTTGAGGACAGGCTGGGCATTAGTGTGTGTTGCTGCTGCTTTTCTGCCGCTATAGACAGCCGCTTGGCGATTTCAGCACCCTGGACAGTGACATTATAGATTGAGAGGCTCCACAACTTTGAAGAGATATTTCTTGTTTTGAGGAATTGACTGGCCTTAGGAGCCCAACATGGATAGATGCATCACACGGAGGAAGGAATCCAAGGACCAGTTTGTAATTCTGAAAGGCTTCATTTAGAGGAATGTTCAGGAAGATAAATAATGTGTTTCGTCCGAACTATCACGGACACCAACGTCGAGATGGTGGCTTTCGGTCGGAGCAGGACTACCACAACGCCTGCACCGTCAGGCTGGTGCGTAGCACCTCCATGCTTGTAATGGGAGAGAAAACACAGGCAGCTGTTGGTTCAACTTTAAAACGGAGCAAAAGCACAGTGAGTATCGAGTCGACAACGGCCTTGTACTATTACCAGAGGCAAGAAGACCGGATATGGCTCTACTCTCAGAATCAGAACTGCCTGGAGTACCTGGAAGAACTTGTAGCTTTGAGACGACAGTACACCACGAGTGTCAACAATCTAAAAAGTAACGACACAAAGGCCACAGTTTCCTCCAAGAAAAAGCATGCACCCCCGCCACCCACCAAGGAGGCACAGGTAAGCTCATCAGTACAGTGGTGAGTACAAGCAAAAATATGCCCCTGTACCAAATAGTACCGATGAAAGACAATACCAAACGCACTATTCTGTTGATTAAAACCACAGATATCTAGAGCCAAACCCTCTGCCCCTCCAATCCCCAATGAGGAGGACACTTTACACTTCTTTGATGCGGTCATCGCCAGCTGCGACAACGAACCTCAGCGCAAACCACACATAGATGACGGACACGATGACGTAGATTTCATTGGTGAGTTTGCAGTCGTCAATATTGGTTTCTTGAATTTTGGTGCTTAAACTACTGTTGCATCTAAGTCGCTCTGGATAAGAGCAGTCAGCTAAATGTCTAAAATGTAGATATAGTGCCTGGGCTGACAAACGCAAAATGTGCTTAAATATGTGGATAGTGTTGTCTGAAATGCATTGTAGTTACAACTCGAGCTGAGGCTGTTTTCTCCGCCCGCCACCCTCACAGTGGCCACCAGCTCCAGTGAACACAACCTGCACTCGAACTGGGTTTTGCGGGTTCCCCGGGTCGCGGATGAGTCGAAGCAGAAAGCTCTCCATGTTTGTGCCAATGACAGCGTCCCAAAGAAGAACAACAGCAGCGGGTCCACAAGCAGCCGACTGCGGCTCCAGAGGAACCCGATCCACCTTCCCAAAGTGGTGGAGAGCGCATTCCAGACTCTGCGCTTCAAGCCCAAATTAAAAAAAACCACCAGCACAGCCAAGCCGCTGTTGTAGAGCTCAACCTCATCCTTTATTCTAACCGGCATACTCTGCAAAAACAAACACCCTAACAAATAAATTAGTCTTCCAGTGTTTAAGTCATATTCTTCTTAAAGCAAGTGGAAATTCTGCCCATGGGGTTAGATAATTCCTCTTGGTTCCAGTGGTTTCACTTGTTTCAGGAATCTTCCAAAACAAGTGTCAATATCTTGAGGCAAGACAGAATTAGACATCTCACTACACTCAAAGAAAATGACAATTCAAGAATATTCTTGAAACATGTGCATGTGCAGATTTTTCCCCACTTAATTTAAGAAAAATAAGTTCTTTCTGCAGTGCAAGTTATTTTCTTATGAGATCTCAAGATGACCCTCATCCTTCTGTCAGAGGTATACCGTTTGTATTATTCAAGTGCGCTTTTGAATTGGTTTGAAAAGGAGGGAGCTTATTATGCTGGCAGTGACAAGACAAGCAGGATCAAGACTTCCTTTCACAGCAACAAACTAGCATAAGGGTAGATCTCAATGCCTAGTCTCTGCAATATCACTACATTGTAGTATAAAGCTGGACATTCTGACTAGCTTAAAGAGAATTATGTTTCAAAGACTGCTCCTGCAGTAATACCTCTTTCATTTAGGGTTAAGGTTAGGGGACATAGACTATAATTTGGCCCAAAGGCTGAGTTGGCTGAACAGCCAAAACTGATCTGTCCTTATTCTGCTCATCTTGGCTCAAGTTGAAATAACATTAACATTACTCTTGCAAAACACATGAGTAATGTTAAACCTTAGACAGAAAATTATGCCATTATGCCTTTCCCTTATAAGGGAGTACATCAGTTCAATATTGCATATTATTTACCAAATCTGTCATTAAAAACTACAACATTAAATACATTTTCTTTTCTTTATTACAAAAAGCATCATACACACACACATGTAAGGTGCAAACCAGATACTGTACATTACAACATTCATTTCTTTTCTGCTTTGACCTTGGGGCTGAAGAAGGATGACATAGACTTCATGCCAGTCTTGTCCACCTTCGCCAGAGTTTTCTGAGCAGCAGTCATCTTCTTGGGCGGCTGCAAAGAGCCAAAAAAAAAAAAAAAAAAAGAAAACAAAAATCAATAGAATAGTTCAACAACCTTGCGAAAAGACAGCAGGGAATTTATTACACATTGGGAACTTCATTTCAAACTCAGTTTTCACAAGGTGAGCCTCTTTGACCCGTGTGTATTTTGCAGCCTCTGCAGACAAACCTAAAAGTATTCCACAAACAAGACAAATCACCAAAGGTCTTCTTAAAAAAATGTCTCCAGAGATGAAAACACACAAATGGCCGCTTCAGCAAAAGATGATATAAACAACAGTTAGTGATCAAAGCTGCTCAAGATCACAGATTCCTACAATAATTGTTGGGTCTGTTCATGCAGACTGTTGCATATACACTCATTTTCCGGGAAAAAAAACTCTGCATATACACTCACTTTCCGCACAAAGTCAGCACTGTTGAATTTGGTGTAGTCTTCTCCGGCCTCCACCTGCTTGTCTGAAAGTTTCCGCTTCTGTCAAACGAGGAAGTAAGAAATAGCTTCCATGACTCAAAGCACCAACATTTTTACCAGTGAAAGGCACAGTACCTACTATGACCAGTCCTGTGATGAGATACTTACGGTGCATGAGTTCTAATCTCATATCAAGAACACAACACACTAGCAGACGAGGATGATGGATTCATTTCATCACAGCACCGCAATCAAAAACAGGCCAACTTGTGCACGTGAAAATGTTAGGAGTGAGGTGGAGGACTACAGAAAGAGTACACTATCAAGAGCATGCAGGAATTAAAAAATACACTCCAGCTGACAAAAATACAAGGAAGCGAGGGAACTGAGCTACTCGTTTGAGAGAACAAACTGACAATGTGTTGCTACGGTGCCATAAAACAAGCAAGTCTAAGAGAGGCAGAAACATGCCTTGGAAGGAGGTTCTGTCTCCTTTGGGCTTGTGAGTTCTGGTAACCTGTGGAGTAAAGTGAGAGGTATGCTTCATCTGCATTGCACTATACATTTTCCCTAATAATGACTACCACTTTAAGTATTTAACATCAAAGAACATACTCCAAGTGCTTGAGGAGGGCTTTCCTCAAGTCTTCGTTGATGTACTCAGATATCAGGCCATGGGCATAGCGTAGGTAATCCTCTGTATCATGAAGAAGAGAGCATGACAGTGATACTTAAAAATACTCTAATACGCTACAATAACAACCAACTAATATTACTAATAAAATCCTACTTAATTGACTGATTTAAAAACCTAACTGAAAAAGTGGGGAAATGTTATGTCAGCTTCTGTGATTCTAATCCTTACAATGACCATAGTGCCATCCACTGGTCAACATCATATTTGCTGCAAAAAATATGTTGGGAACAACATTTGAAATGGGTCTAAGTGCGGTCTTTCTTTGCATAGGAAGAGTGTTTCATTTCAGAAGATGATGAATATATATTGGGGCCTATTCTCAAACAGACAAGAAGAGTGACTTACCCTCATGGGCGTCAGACTCCAGCTTCACTCTGACATATGTTGTGGATTTCACTCCTTCTCCCACAGAGATGTTACTCTTCTTGAGGGCATTCACTGTCCTCTCCACCTGGACCAAGAAGTCCCAAAAATAAACCACTTTCCAATTACACTATGCAAAAACAAGAGTTATCACATTCATTTTTTTCACCTTTTTTCTGTTATTAGCATATAACCACACAGGAGATTTACAGCTGAAATTAAAGGTTGTTAGCATGGCTAATACCAAGCGCTTCAACTGAATTGTGTGTGATAGCTTGGCTAGGGTTGTCCTTGGACAAGCATAGAAGGGTATGTTCACATTTATTATAAAAAGTCAGTGATGAGAAGCCCACCTTTTTCTTTAACCATTTCATTGTCCTCTCCTGGCTGTATCGATGAAACTTCAGGCTTCCCACCTCTGAAAGTAAGAAGCCAAGCATTTAAACACAGATCAGCATGACCTTCTAGATCATGATCGCTACAATAATACCTTTCTCCTCAGCAATGTGATGCAGGGAGGCCAGGGAGCGTTTGCAGCTAAGCAGTCTTGAGCAAGCTGGGAGTTCCTCATCCACTAGCACTTGATCCATTGGCTGGAACTTCCCCTGAGGAGCAGATGACATCAAAATAACAGGAACAGATAAAGTAGATTTCATGTGTGAGGTGTAAAGGCACAAAAAGAATAAGAAGTTACAAGTCTCTGTCAGAGCTTTTCATAGACTGTTCTATTGCTGCTCTATAAGTAGGAAGTGTTATTTGTAAAGAGGTGACAATGCCTTCTGTTACATTAATAAGATGAGTCAGCCATTCTAAAAATGTTGGGGAAAGATTGCGGTGAGAGTACAGCTTCCACTGAAAACTGAAATAGTCTTACTCAGTACTTATTGTAGGCTACAGATGAGTGACGTCATTAAGACAGATGCTGAATAGGGCCGATATGACTAAGGAGGGACAGGGAATGCAGAAAAGACCCAAGTTTCATGTCAAAATATGTGTTAAAAGCTGAGAACACAGAACTGGAATGCTTGAAATCTATTACCTAATCAAATCAGCACTCTTGAATGGTCATTTGACTGGTACACCTCAAGATGGCTGCCACAAAATGTTTGATATTGTAGCCAAGGAGACTCAAGGAACATCATGTGTTACTATGGCGATGGCATCATTTAGCTTAACATTCTGAGGGCAGCCATGCTGAACATTCCAGCTTTCTGTGCCTCATGCACTGTCCACAATGCTTGTTTCCATGACTACAACATTAAAATTCTATGGCAGCCATCTTGAAGTGTACCAAAAGAGATTACTTTGATTCATCAATAAGTGGCTGTTCTATTGTTTCTATTTCTATTGGCCGCAAATTACGCAACAAAGAGCGCTGACATATGGTGTGTCACAATTACACAACCAGCACAAGTAGTAGCATTATGATGCTAACAATAACCACAAGCATCACAATCTTAAAAAACACTGTCTTTAAATTAATAATAATAATCTTTTAAAAAAGTTAGAAATCACTGCAAATGAAAAGGAACAAACAATAACGTATAATAAAAGGTAGGACTTGCGCTACTGACTAAGTCCACAGCTTGTTAAGGCCGACTCAGTACAAATCATACTGTACTCCCAAGAAACAAATGAACAATAACATTACCACAGGATAATGAACTCAAAAATAAATCATGTTACCTGCAAATTTACAAATCTAAATGATAAATAAGCCATCAACCCATGGAGCTATACAAGACCACATTACACCAGTATGATGATCAGTATACAAAGCTAGATAACAGCTAGATGAGTGGGATAAACAGATTTCTGCCTTACCTCTTTACCAGATTTCATCAAATAGGGCAAAATAAGATAGAGAGGGTCCATTGGGGTAATATAGAGAAGTCTCCCATCTGTTTCAAAGAAAAAGGGGCAATTAAAAAAGCATAGACACTTGATGGACAAATTGAAGGATTATTAGGTACAATACAGTATAGCCTACCGACAATTTTTCTATCGGCGTTTACATGCACAGTATTCCACATAAGTTTGCATAGAATGGTAATAAAGGAGCAGTACATAGATAATATGTACGTATACGAAGGCAAACCTCTCTGTATGGTCTGGCCAATAAACCAGGAGTGGAAATCTTCTTTGAATGCTTTGACCTCACACAGCTGCATATTGCCACTACTCAGCATGTACAGAGATGCTGTGTCTGGAATGGTATAAAAAGATGAGGAACTGTGTTACTTTCACTGCCACATCTGCAGAAGTGGTTCTCAAGACAGGGAGAAAATGCAATCAAATACAAAAGCATTAGTGGGACTGCTGTTGGTGTTGGGGTGTGTGTGTGTGTGTGCTTAACGGCACTTATCAAGGTTTATTTTGTTCTCTCCTTTATGTGGCTTTGGCTCTATTCTCATTTCACAGATTTTACTTGGCACTTTCTTGTATAGGATTATATTTTGACTTTTTATATTGCTGTAGTTCTACAACTTATGTTTGTCATAAAGAGAGCCTTGATCTCAGTGGGACTAACCTGGTTAGAAAAAAAAAAAGTATAAATACAAATAAAAAAAATAAATAAAATATAGACCTGTTGAGGGATTCCTTAGTCTCACGAAAGCAGGCTCAGTGTCATGCTTCTGTGCGTCGATGGCAGAGTCTGTGGGCGCCAACATAAAAGTTAGGCCTACCTAAAGAGTGTAATCCTACGAAATATCAGTGAATGAATGAATACCAGTCTAAATGCGACCTTGTAACGTTTGGCTACCCGGGGGCAAGCTGTCTTGGCTAATTAATGTGTTACAACAAACTTTGTTGGAAGAGGCTTTTAATAACGTCTCAGTCCCTTAAAATGGAGATAGAAGTTAGCTTACTGGCTAACTATTAAGTTACATCCCAGCTTAAAGCAACCTGATAACTAACCTCGCAAAATCTGGGAAACGTAATATAGTTTACCGACGTTAGCTAATGCTAGTAACGCTAGATGATGTAGCCAGCTAGCTTAGTTAACCAAGACTGAATGTCTTGTCACACTTCCTAACCTACCTGCAGCAATGACAACCCAGCTGTCATTGTGTGCATTAGGTGTGTGCTTCTTTTTAGTAGTCATGCTTTCAAACCAAGCTAACGGTCTGCAGCAGTTCCTAATGATGTAATTTGCTTGTTACAAACAGCTAATGTTAAAGTTACTTTTAGGCTAAAAACAATGCCGCCCTCCTAAACCTAATGGCCACTTTTTCCTAACCACCTGACGACACGAGCTCAGAAAAGGCGCCTGTCTGTATCTTTCCAGTTCCGTCGTTTTTCCACAGGGGAGAAAGTGACCTCTGTACGCGCATTCACAGCGCATTTCCGTGAGATTTTACACATAAATCAATCTTAAATAAGTGTAAATTAAAATTTAATATTGTTGCGGCTAGACAAGATGGTGTAGGTACAAACACCACAGTATGATATAATGTTAATTAATCCTGATCACACTGTATCGTAACATAGTGGAACGTTCCATGATGACGTCAACTTCAAATGCAGTTTTACAGTAAAGTCGCCAGAGGTCGCACGAGAGCTTTGATAAGAATTAGTTGGTAACATCATTTTGCCAAAGCTGATTTTTAAACTTGTTAGGCCTAATGGAGAGCCAAAAGGGTTCTGCTCTCAGGTGTAGGATGTGGCTGACTGGTTGTCCTTTGGCACACTGACACACAACAGACTGGGGGATCCATCTGTCCCTCAATAAGAGAAGAAGGGCATCTCTCTCTCTCTCTCTCTCTCTCTCTCTCTCTCTCTCTCTCAAACACACACACACACACACACACCTTGTCGGTCACA
>OOFE01020740.1:29828-49978 GCA_900323365.1 Monocentris japonica | reverse complement strand
CCCCTCTGATCTCTCCCCTCCTTTGAAAACAACTGTCCAGTGTTAAAACACAAGAGCTACCTCACTTAACCAGAGAGAGAGAGAGAGAGAGAGAGAGAGAGAGAGAGAGAGAGAGAGAGAGAGAGAAAGTTTGGGCGAGTTTCTAATCCACCTGGTAGGCCAATGTACGAAGCCATCCTGGATGTTGAACAGGCTTAGAGAGCTAATAAAATAAAGTTTATAATCTTTCTAGAGTTCATTCTATGACGCTCTTGTTACTGTCTTTCACTTCATCTATGACCTTTAAGGAGAACCACAGCCTGTCAGACTAGTGTGCCTTACTGAGTCTTCTTTGCGTTTTGACTATGCATCTGCCCACACAACGGCCAAATATTCAAATAGTGCTGTATAACAGCGAGCATGGTACTCCAAAAACAGTCGACTGACAGAGCATATAGCTGTTGTTCTTGAGAGGATCTCGCCACCATCATGGCATTGTGCTATAGGACCTGGGGACTTGGTTATTTTATCGAGAAAGAAGAAAGAAAAAAGAAATTAGTCTTATTTATAAACTCTGTCCATTGATCAGTTTAATTTGTGTATAGTAAACCAAATTGGTCAAGACCTAAGCTCAAAGGCAATAATTTGTTCATGGTCCTAGTCAATTTATATATCTCATAGCAAAAATAATCGCCAGGTGATTTTAGTGTTATGGGTTCAAAGCGTGTCAGAGGAAGCGGTTTTTGATTGTAAAGTAGTCCTCAAATGTCTCTGGTAGGAACCTAATTTTACTTCTTTAGCACGCGGCACACACTCTTAATTCAGTCAAAGTTGGAAATTTGTTAGAAATGTGCTTCTCTAGAATTTAACAATTGCAATTTTACCAAACGTGGGCGATAAAGAAACGAAACATCATCTAATAATAAAATCTCATTTTACTATCAAGCAATCGTGTTTTCGTGAAAAACGGCTCAGCACATGTCCCTGCCAACGACAAGCCAGAAACAATTACGGTACTATATTCTTTAGCATGTTCATTTATAGAAAATAATATATGGCTCTTTCTTTGTATTTCTCCACTTGCTGTCTCATTTTAGACTGTTGTGAGCTCTTATTTTGTGCGTGTGAAACAGCCTATGGTTTAAACACATTTTTGCTTTTTCGTTTTTTTGTTTTTCCTTCATGGGGTTTTGCTTGGTCATGTTTTACCACTTTCCTCCGAGGAGCCTAAAATAAGTAAAAACACGCAGGAGGAAGCACTAACAAGAGCAATCTCGAAATTAATCCTTGACCTGACAATGGTCTTGAGCTATAACACATGGCATTGGGCAGATATAAACTGTAGGAAGGCTGGTGTGCACGTTTTTTTTAGATTGCACCTGCTCCACCGTGTCACCAAGTGGAAGCTTTAGACCAGGGATGTAGTGGAAGGTAAAGCCGCCTAAACTCGGTTCACCCATCTTTAATTTAGGGAATAGTTTGCCCACCTTTTTAGGCTGACGTAAAGTATAGTATGGTATAAATCGTGATCTCGGTCTAAATGAGGATAGGTGAAGGAGGTAAACTCATATTAATGCTTTTCTGAAAGTATATTTGATTTTGTTTAAATTGGTAGTTGTTGTCTCGTGATGGAGGTTGTAGTTTATCCACCTATTCATTTCAGTTTTATCACTGCTTTAGAGACGTATACTTGCCTAATCAATGGATTAGGCTCCTTAATAGACTTTTGGTAGCAAGATAACCTTTCAACTGTTTAAATTTAGGCTGGCGCGGATACCAAGCAGCACCTTTTTCTCTATATCGACCATTAGGTTAACCTACACAGCCTGGATGGACGCTTCATTCCTTTTCCTTGATAGACTTGGAGAAAGGAGAGGTAGGCGTAATTGTTGGAAAATACAGCTCACCTCAGCTGTGCAAACAGTGCAAGAGCAATATTTTTCTCTTCCATAAATAGGCCCTAACCTCTTCTCAAATCAACTTCCTTCATGCCTCAAAACTCTACTAAATGTTGTGTCTGGGTTTCACATTAATGTTTTATCACAGTGAGAAGAAGACACAGTCAGAACATATTTGGGTTCCCAGGCTTCGCCACTGACTTTTATGCATTTTTCTTTAGGCCCCACTTAATTAGGCTTTCGGTAGACTTGGTCTGGTGGGCTATAGGCTTATCGTTGATTTCCTTTAGTTAAACCTTCCAAAACCCTCATCTACCCTGCCTAGTGATTTATGTGACAGATCAATTAATTTCACGATGCGTCAAAAAGTGTTTATAAAGCCAAAGCAACGCCTAGTTTGAAGAATCTGTATAGCTGATGCCATTTTGGTGCAGCTAACATAAAAAGAGAAATAATTACAATTATTTTTTCAATTTATTTTTTATTTAGACCACTTGAGCTATAGCCGTGTCAATTATATTGATCCAAAACGGTATACAGACTGTATACAGTGCTTAAATCCCCTATACATGGGACATCTTTGGACACCCTGTGCATCATTTAAGCGCATCAACCCCAGGTCCACCAAAGGACCACCAAAGGTCACACAGTTCATTTTCCCCTTTCAAGTTCATTCTAGCCAACACTATGGTTCACATTTGATATGCTTATAGAGAATAGGCATTTCACCACTGTAAAGGGCTTCGTGACATACCCTCGGTTTATGCGTAGTGAGAAAGCAGCTGGCTCGCTGACCGTCGTTGGTGTCTGAGCTGGAATATTTTTCCCTTAGAGACAATTTCAAAGCAGAAAACTTTGTTGTTAATCTACTGTCTGTGAAATACACGTTTATTATTTCCTCCTCATTACAAGCTGTAGGCTTTTTTACTATGACGTGTAATATTTTGTAATAGCCTCTTGCGCTGTAAGGTCAGTGTAGTTTTCAAGGACATTGGGGAGCTGAAGGCACCTGCTGTTTGTTTTGTTTCGACTAGAAATGATCTAAGCCTCTATTGGGTTCGTTTCTCTTCTCACTGTGGTGCATGCCATCAAGCTGGATGGAGAGAAGGGCGCCTTAGTGGTGACTTCACTGACACCAACAACTTCCTGATGCAACGCTACTGTAACCGCGACGGGGAAACAGGGAGCTCACCTTTTTATCCGATGAACCAACATGATCCTATTTCTGCATAGTAAGCCGTCCTAGCTCTCCCTCCCCATCCAGTCCGAGAACAGTGTTGGGCTCGTTACAGCCAAAAGTACTCCTTACTCGTTACTTGTTCCAAAAGTAATGCCATTTACTCATGACTACTTGAGAGCAGTAATTCATTACACTAATCGTTGAATTACTTTTTTGTTACACCCCCAAATTGGCGGCTGCATCCCCCATTCCCCTCCAAAAACTCAGTTACCGCTTCTGTGAGTGATCAGGGAATCAAAGCGTCGATTTCCAATGTTCTTGCCATCCCTTTGCTGGAAGAAATCAAAGTAGCGAGAGTGCTTCCACCAAGAGAAAGTAAACTTTCGTGCCATTTCTCATCGAAACTATAGCTCAATGAGAGGACGGCAACTCATTGTGAAGAAAACGGATCGTAATGATAATAATAGTAATTATAGTAGCCTATTAGGATAATTCAGCTTCGATCTAATATTTGGATGAAAGAAGGATTGGGGTGATAGCAAAAGTAACAGCTTATTTTTTTGACTGGTAAGTGTAAAATCAGAATTCGTTACACTACCCGTTACTGGGAAAAGTGATGATATTCAGGGTAACGCGTTACTGAGCGACGCGTTACCGCCCAACACCGTCCAAGAAGCAGCGGAGTTTGGAGTCGAAAGGCGTGTGCGTCCCCTTGCTGGAAACCCCGGGTCGGTGAAGTTATAGAAACACTTGGGCGCCGTAGGAACCGGCTTGTGTCCACCGGTCACCCAGTCAAACGTCTCAGTTCCTCTAAGCGCGCATAGGGCGCACCGACCTGTAGTATGGAACCGGATCTGGTTTGATATAGGACCGGGCACCACGTAGTGTGCTGCTGTCCTGTCTGAGTTCGGAGGGATGCTGGTCGCCCAAGACACGTGATCTGATCTGGTGAGACGATTTTGTCGGAGATTTGGATGAGGATTTTTTCTGTGCGTTAATGGTCAGGCGTGCGAAGTAGGCTGTGGTGCGCTCGGATGTTTTTTTCTTTCTCTCTCTCTCTCTCTCTCTCTCTCTCTCTGTCTCTCGGTCGCTCTCTATAGCCGCCGCTCCGCCTTCCCCCTTTTCGCAATATTGACGCAACCAAAAAATACTGGAACAAAAGAAACAACTTCCTTGAAGCTTTGCTGAAACTGCACTTAGTCGGAGACTGGATCCCTGTTGTCAACTTGCCTAGATGGAAATATCGAGGCGAGGATGTGGCCAGTGTCTGGTTGGTTGCGAGAGAGATGCAGTCGATCACTTCGAAACGCATCCAGGCTATCTAGTAAGTGCGATTAACCATTCAGTGGACTATTTTCAACTTTTGGTGTGTGACCTCTCGACTAGTTTACTTTACCAAACAATGTCATTCACAACCACAATAAGGTGGTTTAGATCGATCTTCTGCGATATTGAGCACAAAGTAGTGGGATGTAAAGTCCCATATAGGTTATGCTGTCGAATTGACAAGGATATAAGTTAGACCATATGCATCGTGGGCGACGTCGAACTGCATGCAATTTGCATATGGACACAGAAGTTTGTACCCTTTTCAACCCCTTTTTACCATTTAGGAGCCATTGGCTACGAGGCTTCAACTACACTGGTGACAACCTAATAGATTGTCTCGTGGTTATTATAGCCTACATACGGTGGACGTGAAATCAGTGTTTATGTGACAAATTTGAACAACCGCTGTCTGAATAGACCTAAATGCACCGTACATTGGCTAATCTTCAAGATAATTATACGTTACTAGTTTATTATTGTTGTTATTCATACAGGAGCCTTGAGCAACCGCCGGCTGCCTGAAGATCCCGGTGATCGACAAACAACTCCAACAGACCATTGCGATAATTTTTATAAACAGGTTTTTTTTTTACATTTTGTGTCATGTATTTAACTTTGCTTTGACGTCTAATCCGCAGTTTGAGCGGACGGCCACTCTGCTTTGTCGTGTCGGTCTTTTCACAGTATGAACAAAGGATTGGATAGCGTAGTCGGCTCGACGGAGAGCGTCGGAGGAAAGCAGGCGGGCTGTTTACAATAATAACACGATCCGAGTTACGTCACGCGACTGACAGCGAGTTCGGCCAGTGGGGAAGCCGCTTAGCCATCAGCAACACGCTATATTTGGAAAGTGGTTACATCATCGAAGTACAACAGCGGCCTGTGAAGGGAGGGACTTCCGCAGGATTTCTCAATTTGTAGTTCAGAAATAAAGGCAATGAACAGACTAGTTTTGTCTTTCAATCTCGACGAGAAAGAAGTTTTACTCATTTGCTTGTTGGACTTGCTTAGCATTTGCAGAGCCCCTTTACATTGCCCGTGAATCATTTGCAGTCTAGGTGCTGCTTTGTGGGATTAAGCAGGCTATGTCTGTGTAATAACAATGTAGGCATACATAGTCAGATAATTTATTATTTAGCCTCTAGAATGTCAGCTGAAACGTTTTGTATGGGTCAATAGTCTACTTCCAGTTCCACTGTTATTAGGACTAGCTAACTCATAATAGGAATGGTTGCCACACTGTAGGAGGTGTGATTTGTCTCACAATTATATCTCTCTTCTTATGTACAAATTGGCAGAACTTTCAGTTAATATCGTGCTTTGTTTTGACAAAGTTGCTACAATTTTGTAGAAAAATCACTGAATGAGATAAATATCAATAACCATCTCAGCAGCAAATTATAAATCTTTCTCCAAACAATGTCATTAAAAATTATTATGGTGCCCAGAGATTGTGTAGTGACTATACCATAGCACGGCAACACCCAAACCTAGAACTACTCCTGAATGTAAAGAAATATTTTACTTTTGACCATCATTTTTTACTTTTAGCAGACATACCCTATAAAAAGTTTAGCAATGAGCAGTTAGTTAGCAATATTGATTGCCTATAATATGTGAATAACATAACTCTAACACATTACAATAAGTAGCCTAATTTTACCTGCCTCCGTGAACAAAAATATGAGTTGAATAAAGCCTGAATACTGATGGTGACAACGGATCCTCAGAGCAGCTAATGTAATGGGTTGGCCCTTCCTGAACACATGGAGGTATGCGTTTTTTTTCTCATATCGTCATTCCTGACCACTTCAGTTCCATCCATTGCCATGTCAGAAACTAGAAATTGAACTTTCCTCATAACTCCATAACTCCCAATGCTTCCAAATTGTATCTAAAACACTCTCCAGAGATTAAAATATCTGTGTGTGTAAATTATTGATCACAGTAGAAATGATAGTGTGTGAAATGTTTGGTTAGAAATGGTTTCTGGACATGGGGGAGAATATTCCTAAACACTGATATGCGTGTAAGAGCTGAGAGTTCAGTTCTGCCCACTCCACCTAAGTGATACGTGTGAGTAGAGTCTGACCAAAATCAGCCTTAGCAGGTGGTAAACCTGCTGCCTCCCAAATTTGACGGTTTCTTCTATAAGCAAGAGAGCCCCCTTGCTGTACAACACAAAAAAAGTATTTGATAAAGACTATAGACGACTTGAACACTCATGAAGGTGTTTTAGAGGCGATCTGGCCCTGAAAAGGTAACAGGGGTCATAGGTCAAACACAACATATACTTAATAGTTTGTGCAAAATGTAAAAAAAATGTAAAATGCACATCAGAAATTGAAAAAAGTGGTATGATCCTGTAGGAATCCAATCGAAATGTCCAATAGAGATGTTAGAGTTTTACAGGACAGTCTAATGAGATGCTTTTGTCACGGGAGTCAATCTTTTATTGCCTTTCAAATTTTACTTTTTGCTCTGGTTGGGCTGGTAACTAGGGTTAGACCAATATATCGGTTTGCCGATATTGGCCTAGCGGATATCAGCCAGTCAGTGTCCACCTCTAATATGATATAATGCAATTTGTGTGCTTGCATATTGTATCATTGATCAATGCTGCACTGTGTATGGGGAGCCCTCAACCTGAACTGATTTTAATGCAACATTTTGATCTGATTCCATAATAGTATGCATGCATTTGTTTTATTGTTATTATTTAGTTTTAGTGGAGAGGGGAAACACTGAATACTGTAATTTTTGGAGGGTTTTTGGCATGAACTTGAATATCAGTGCAAAATATCTGCTAGTAGAGGTTTTGATCCAAAAATATCATTATTGGTATCGGCCGTAAAAAAAACCATAGCTTTCAAACTGTACTGGTAACTCTGCTGGCCTCGGATTGGATCACTCACTAGAAAAAAATGTTTTCCTGTGTTTCCCCTGCTCTGTAATCCCTCTCAGCAGTCTGCCTCAATAAAGACAAAAATACTTTGGGGGATGGACTGCCCAGTTATCTTTAAAAATTACTCTGAGACCAGGGAGCAATATACAAAAACGGTTATGTTGGGGGGGTTAAACTTAGCTCAAGAATAACTCTTGATAATGAAAAACTATGACAAAAATGCATATCAAGGTGAAACACCCACACACCAACAGGGGACAGAATGTCTCATCATGATTTATCAATTCATTCCCTTTTGTTACCATGAGACATTTCTATCTCGTGAGCTTGGGATTATAAGGGTCTATCTGGGTGTGCAGAGTGCAGTTCCGAGATATTGAGCATCAAAGATTTGACAAACCATCTGGCAAAACTGTTATGTACTTTCTGTTTAAATATTAAAACCCCAAAGGCTCTTTTTCAAAAAATAATGCCACTCAAGCATAAAGTGACGTTCAAAGATCATGAATATGTGGATAACTCAATTTTGATATAAAAGATAGAACCTTGTAATGCCACGCTCACAAGCTGGCAAAGCCTCTCAGGGCATTAGTCAAATGCTATTGTTTAGTGCAGGGGTCCCCAAAGGTTTATGCAGATGACCCTACTCTTAACCTGGAAAAAACAATATTTAAAACAAACGAGAAGCCTTTCACATCATAGGCAATTGATGTTTACTATATGACAGAGTTCAAAAACACTGTTTGCTTTCCCCAGGGTAGAAATCAAGCTGCTCTTGAGAGCCTTGTCAATCACATTTCTGTGTTGGCACACTATTTCGCTTTTGTAGTGACTTCTGTGCTGTCTAAAAGCACTTGCCAGTAGCCTTCTCCATTTAAAAAAAAACATTGATATTTATGCTGCTCTTTAAGATACAAGGGAACTTAATTTCAAAATTCATATCATGGAGTCATGGAGCTTAGTGGAAGATCCCTTTACTCTCACCAGCTTGCCTTCCTTTCCTATTACTAAACACTTTCCTTCCTTCCTTGTCACTGCTACTGATGCAACTAGTGGATTTTTCCCCTTGTCCCTTGTAATTTTTGCCATGACCCTTCTTGCTCTGTTTGTAATGTGCTCCTTGAATTATACAGTTAATGTGATCACTACGTGTGAGAATGTCTCTCCAAGACTACACACACACACACACACACACACACACACACACACTAAAGAGGTTTTTTTTTCTTGTGGTGTAAAATTTGAGCTCACTGGCCAAGCATGTGATAGTGTTTAGCACCCTATCTATAAAAGTTCCTATGCTTTTTGCTTTTATCTTAACCCAAACAACTTATTTGTCATTGGATAGGCAAAGTTTGTTATTTGTCACTAATGCTAAATATGGACAAAATTTTGCTATGATTTAGAAATAAGTGTGTGTGTGTGCGAGTGTGTGCATGTGCATGTGTGTGTATGTGTGTGTTTTTTATAGCGCCCAGGGGCTAATGTGACCAGCACACACTCTTAAAAGAGGTCAGAGGTCTCTGTTGTGTTTTCAGGGTGACCTGCTAGCGACCATTAGCCATTGATGAATGTGATGTCCCACAAGTGTGCGGGTTGGCCCCCTCCAAAGGGGGAGGTGTCATAGCACGCCCCACTCTAACCCCCCACCTCCCCATCTACACACACACACACATACACACACTCTGCCCTGCTGACAGGAGCACAAGGGGGCAGCTGCTACAGATGTCTCATAGAGGGAAGGGGGAGGGGAACCAAGGAGACATCAATGGAGAGTCTCTCTAGTATGGAGTTCTCAGTGGGGCTCATTGTGTTCTCTAAAGACCAAGATGAGGGAACAGGCCATGTTAATGTAGTAGGGCAATATAGTCTCTCACACTTGCTCTTCTTTGTTTCAGAGTTTTGCTCATTTTTTGCCTTTTTTTCCCAAAATGAATCCGCTTTTGGTGTACACCACCAAATATCACCAAATTTCAATGTAATCTAATCTATCTATTTACACAGATTTATATTTAATGTGAAATAATGAAAAGAGATACATTTTTGATTGTGTTTTATGAATTGACTGATCAATGAACATGATTTACTCACAATTTTCATTGTTGTTAAGGATGAGTGAATGGCGCAAACTAGATTTAAGATGATTATAATTCTAAATTTGCTTTTGTAATGAGAAAAGTTAGACCTATGTTGATTTATTTTCTATAGTTTAATTATTCTCTCACACTTGCACTTATTCACCTCTTTTGGAGTGATTTTCTACTTACACCGCTGTGTCAGTCAGTCTTGTTCTGTTTTTACCTCAGTCAAAATAAGTGTTTTGTGGAGGGATACAATAATAGCACTTGCTTTAATCAATCTTGAAGCATGTTGTGAGCTGAGCTCTTGCTAGCATCCATTTCCCCATTATGTGATGTGATGTGATGAAGTCCCATGTCTGGTGGTGGTGAGAAGGGCCATCTTTTGAGTGACATGAGAGAAGAGAGAGAAAAAAAATCCCATATAACTCCTCCTTGAATGAGAAGCAGCTGAGTGTATAAGCCAGCCATGCACGCAAGTCATTTTACATGAAATCAGATTACATTGGGCTAAAACTGCCCCAACATGGCAACTTAGTAGCAGGGTTGTCCCTGCTATAGCCAAACACTACGATACGCCACACTGTGCCTCTTGTTCCGCCATAGGACAAGGGAGAGCCCCACTCTGTCCCAACCCTCCTAATGAAGAGATGCATTATAATGTGATTTCATTTGGGCCTGCAAAAAACATTGCTCTGGATAACAGAGCAGTGTAAGTATCATGGTCCATTTGTGTAGTGACATGTGACTTGTATTTTCGTGAGTCATAAGGATCTCCTCCTTAATGGAAGGCAGTGTGTGCTCATGTGACGGTGACACAATGCAGGATGAACTGCATAGTATTCAGGCAGAGCTGAGCTCGGCTACTGTGTGCCATTCCTAATAGAGACCCATGAGGGCCTTTTTATCTTGTTAATTTCTTAGTCTTAGTGAATCTAAACAAACTGCATTTTCTGTTCAAATCACATAAGACTTTTGACTACAGTGGGTTCTGTGTAACATTGCATTTTAAACTCTGAGAAACATTTTTCAAAAATGTGCTCATCTGCATCGCTGATAAGTAATTGCATATGTGCATTTGTCGATGTGTGTGTGTGTATATGTGTGATGTCTTTGAATACTGCATCATGGTGTTCCCTATGGCCATGGTGGTGTTTTTGCTGGCTCATCCCAGCCTCTCCACATGCCTGTTTAACAACATGGAGCTCCTCCTTACTGGCTTCCTGTCCAAACCAGTTTATCTGTAAACAAGTGTGTTTTTTTCCTCTCCGCCCCATTGTCCACACTACACCAGAATGCATACACAATGGACGCCCTCTCTCTCATAGTCTGCTTTTGTACTCCACGAGTTTTCAAAAAAATCCCTCTTGTTTTTACTACCAGACACAACTATACTGAGAAGACATATGCTTTTTTTGGACTAAAGAATTAAAACGTTGGAAAATGTCATTAGCATGGATGAAAAAATGCAATGAAATTATATCAGGTGTATGCATAAAAGTTTTTCAATAGTAGTAGTTGAATTAAATGCCACTACAAAAATAAAAAAGAATATACCACAGTTAAGGATGTGTACAAGTGACTGCTCAAAACTTACTTGACCGCACTCTTAAACTGGCATATCAGGTTGCAATTCTTTTGCCAAAGTGTACTCTAGATGCCAAATACTCTGGTAGAGCCTACTGCTGACATAACAGGTGAATGTAATGTATTGTTATTATGTGTGCATTGGGATGAAATGGCTGTCTCTGTTTATCTTGCCTGAGGTACACTATGCTAGATGTGATAACAGGGAGGTTATTGTGGCAGAGCTGCACAGCCCAACCCATCCCTCTTTTGGCCTGCATGTACAGTGGTGTGTGCACTAGTGTGGTGCTTCCTAGCTAATCTTTGGTAGAGAAGACATGGTTATGTCATTTAAATTAGTTATGGCTTATATTTCTTTTAAACTAAATATTCACTTATCTTAAAAAGGTGTGGCAAACAAATCATTCAAAAGTGGAAAAAAGGAACAACTGAAAAGGAAACTTAATTAAAATTGGAGGCGGCAATGTGAGAGAGTGGTGTTCAAACACAACCGCACATTATGATCAGAAGTGGCGTGGAATGAAAATATAGCTGCTGACTGAGCCTCTGTAGCAGAGTGGTTCCTTTACCTCACTGTGTCCAAGATAAAAGCTTAGGTTGTTTATATATTCACCAACATGCCTTATGATGATTTGAGTTGGTTAAATCATAGCAGAAATGTAGTTATATGTGGATTTATCAATTAATATTTTGGTGTTCAGAGCAATATTATGCAACTATACTATCTATACTCTAAACTGCAGTTATGATTTTGGCTTGCATCTACCAGGACTTATGAGGAATCACTCATTTTCTTTATTTCTTGTCCTAATAAGACACATATGCCGGATACTAAACGCCTGTAATCTATGGCCCTGGTAATGTGTTTTACTCAACTGTCCTGTTTATGAAAGAGGTCAGAGAGGTATTGCGATGTATCCAAGACCCTTATACACCCTGGGCCAATACTTTTACATGTACATAACATGTAAAACTCCCTTTATATTTGCATTATACACTAACAAACACTGTGTAAAAGTCTGTACATAAAAAATGTAAATACAATGCAAACACCATACATAAATGTCTCCTTATACACTCTGACACGGGCCATATAAATGTATATGCAAAGAGCATGGATATATCTTTATTGACACTTTTACACAGCCTGTGTCAGAATGGATGAGGGGACCTGTATGTATGGTGGCCCTGGTAGGGAAACAGTGACTTGCTCAAGGACACTTCAGCAGGGCAGATGTTTGCCAACATGGGGCTCATCTGGTTGAAGGACAGTCCCTTTTAACCACTAGGCCACCATCAAACTCAGTTGTGGTACAAATACTATCCTGTGGTTAATTCAGGAGCAAGCTTTAGGCTTTGGAATTTGCTTGATTGGTACTGTGGCCATGCATCATGCTAACAGGCACATGATGTGGGTTGGCTACTACACACACACACACACACACAGCTCTAGTCCTTTATATTAGACTTTAGCATGAAAGACACCTGCTTACTTTCAAGTTTGCCATAACATTCAAGCATTAAGTTGAGCAATCCAATGTCACTATAATATTCCTATACTCACTAAACTATTTCTCTAGTATTTCTGTAGGGCTTTCGGTATGGTGTGTCTGTGGTGCTCAATAGTTTACAGTGACCTTTAGGCCCTTAAGTTTGGGGTATTTTTTTTAATCTCCTATGATATTACCATAGAATATTCTGTGGTTTATATTTTTACCTATAGCAGCCGCATGCCATTTTAAAGTTTTACTGTTTTTGTGAAATATTATAGGATTACTATAGGTTTGTGGTAAGGGGAGGCAGTGTAATAGACTATATAGTTTGCTGTGTAGATTTAAGTTTTAAAAAGAGAATGTCAGTATGATTTACCAATCATATTAACTTTTTTTTACTATAGAAATTCCTTGTTTTAACATGAACAAAAAAGTTTACACATTTAAGTAATTTCTATAATAGCCTGAATCGTTTAGGGAGCTAAAGAGTTAATTTCTCACTCTGTTGAACGCTGCGTGGGCTGCGAGATCATTCGAGAGTGCATTTTCCTCCTCCAATCAGCTGCGCGGAGTCCATCCCACATACAGCCAATGGGGAGAATGGGAGGCTCTAACGAATTTGAATGAGGAGTGTATCTTTCGGCGCCATTTTCGAGTGAGCAGCGATTGCTTCAGCAGCTGCGGGGAGAGGATGCTGCGAAGAGAAGGCTGTCGCTGAGCGGGGGGGTGAATCCAAGCGCTCAAGATGCAACTATCTGCGCTTTGAAAGCGGTGAAATTACGTTATTTCAACGAATCCTCAGCTGTTGAACCTAAAAATCGTCCAGTCGATTTTTGTACAAGAACATCAACGGACTGAACGGGGGAATATGGGGAAGAGAAGAGAGACCGACCGCAGCGGGGAGACGTTAGCCAGTTGGCCAGCTTTGCCAGCTTGTACTACCACTAGCAGCTAGCCTGCTAGCGTAACAAGCTAGCGAGAAGAAAAAGGGATTTCTGACTTAACTGCGTTGTAACGGTAAAAATGTATGTGATCATTTAGCGGTCCGTTTAAACCAGAAGTTGAGGGGAAATATTCGAAAAAATAGACGAAAATGTATTTTATGTTTCGATGGAACAGACATATAGGGGTGGTTGATCCAAGTTGGGACTATTATGGACTATTTTTTTTTTCGCATTGAAGCCCAGTTTTGAGCGGGAGGTGCAAAAGCAGCCAGGCTGGAGGGACTGAGGCATAGTCGGTACGGACCACGGCTGCCCGGCAGTGTCAACAAATGCACACTGCATCTACACTGGCTTGGGAGGGAAAAAATAAAAACGAGTGACCGGACGGACAGTATATCTACCAACGTTACCAAGCGTGTTAACCCAAGGCTTGATTATTTTTCTCGGCTGGCAAATAATTTGGTGAATGGGCTGTTAAATTTGATATATTTTTGTGTTGCAGGCGGTCTTTGGATTCTTATTAAAACAACCGGTAAGTTCCACTTTACAGTCAGTGGTGTCCTTAATGTTGATACGGATTTTACTTTTATTTAACGTTATTGCAATTGCAGTGGTTCTTATTTCCTTATTGGTAACGTTACTTTTGCAAACGTCTTATTAGTAGAAGTGTTTATCTTAATGCAAATTGATGACTGTCTAACTAAACGACTCATTTGTAAAATCTATTCACCAGTAAGGCTAACTAACATTAGATGGTGAATGTGGCGCTCGGCCAAGCGACTGTGATCGTGGGTCGCAACTTCTATGTAGTAACTATAATAGTTTCGTTTAGATCAAGACTGTAGTTATCGTTTAAGATGCCAATACCATTGTGTCTTAAAAAAAGAAAATGTATAGTTGACGGTGCTCGTCGCTGTACGGTTAGTTTTCCAGGCAGGACCTTTTGATTTCGATAAACGAGGAGTAGCTGATTCACCGTGGCTTGATGCAGTAGGATCCTCAGTCATTGCCTTTTCGCCTTTATTCACTTCCCTAGCTTCTCACCACTGTCTCGGTGGCTTGGATATAGACTACATTTGAATGCATAGAGCAAAAATAAAATCTTAACGTGACCTGATCGGTTTAGTTAAGTGACAAACTGACTTAAAACGTTGTTTCCTGGAGGTTATTTTATGCTGCTCAGCAACTGATCTTGAACATGAGCCTGTTTGACTAATGGACCAAAAGAGAGGAATTAAGGGTCGTGTTGATTGTGCGCCTAAGCCCGCCCATTCTACTTCCTTTTTAAGTAGAGGTCGTTTAATGTATGAAATGTTATGTAAAGAATTTTTAACTTTTAACGATATTGCGTTAATTTCAGATAAGGATAGCTGACAAGTGCCCGCATAGTCAGTTATCCTGTTAAGAGTTCTGCAAATGTCAAATTGACTGCGTTGAGAAGTAGGTACCTCTCTGTCAAGGCCGAGGGAAAATAATGAAATATTGCAGTGATAATAAGTTAAGGTTTTTTTTCTGGACATTCCTGTTAGATCTGACAGTGTGCTTACTAATAGCATTGTTTCAACACTTGTATTTTTGTCCCATACGTTCTACAACAGTAACACTTTAATTAGACCTACATGGCCTAAGTGAACATGTATGTTGACTGCAATAGTCATGTCTTTGAAGTGTAGTTGCAGACTGTACCACTAGTATAGTAAATGTTGCACAAGTAGAATAGCATTTTCATTGTAAAACTACCCACCTTAAATCATAAAATATTTTTTAGATGGCATTTTATTTGGTGAACTTTGCTAACCTAATGTGAGGGAAATCCATTTGAAAGAGCAAGGAGGTGGATGAGGAATGCATAGTACTAATAGTTTTGATGAGTCTGATGATAGGGTAGAACATGTCAGGAGAAAACTTTCTGTACTTTGTGGGTGTATGAAACAACCGTACACGCTTTTGAATAGTACTGTGTGACTGAGAATCATGTGACTATTCCTGCTTTTGGCAATAAATAGTCCAGTTTATTGATACCTGGTGTGCATCAGAGGGTGTATTTATTTTGGAAGAGCATCGACTTTGCAAGCTGTCATCCTCCAATATAATGTGTTCTTTACTGGCATTAAAAAATACAACCCTCTTTAATTACAGATAGATACGTTGCTTCTTGATTAAAAATTTGGGTCAGTCCACTTTAGTTGGAATGTGGATTACAAGTATGATTTTCAGATTACCAGATGGAAAAACGACTTAAAATCAAAGGAAGGAAATGTACTTATTCAAAACACAATCTGCCATTTTTATAGTGAATATTCACTTTTAATATTCAATTTTAAAAATTACACTCATCCCTGTGGTATTGGCACTCAAAAAGTAAACCTGCTGCTTCATTCTTACTACAGGTAGGGAATGTCTCTGCCTAGGTCATCAATGTGGCTTCACCAGAATGCAGCCAATCAGCTGTTGACAGTGACAGTCATAGCAAGTCAAATTTCTCGAATGTGTTAGATGAATATTTATAACTGAAGAATGAACCGCTGCCCTGTGTATGTGAAAAAAAATCACAAAACATCACAGTAAAAATATCTTTATTAATAAACAATAGACCCATTTTATGAAAATGAAAATACATATGTTACATACAGATGTCCATGTTTCAGTTTGGGCAAGAGTAGTGGTTATTAAAATCTAATTTCAGCTGGCTTAAAGCTGATTGCTGTAATCATAGATTCTGTATGTATTATGAGTTGTAAATATGATCATTAAAATTATAAATGTACAGTATGAGCTGTGATGCAAGTGCTCATGCAAACTTGATTTTAGTTGTGTGGCTGCGATTGGGGTGGGTTTTTTTTAACCAAGGATTTGAGTTCTTCAGATGTAATCTATAGAAGGGAGGATGTAGCACTTTGTCAAAGTGAAATTTCATCATCAAGAACGGTAGTAATGTATTAACTTTTACTCCCACTGGGAACACTGTTAGTTTCATACCGTCTGTGCATCCAATATCATGCTGACATAAGTTAAATGGGTGTAGATATTGCACACATTCTTTTGAGGAAGGATCACAGAATTGTTGATGCTGGCACTGAATGCATGCAATAGTGAAATTATTACTGCCACAGATTAACACATTTTATTCTTGTAATCTCACCCATAAGATCCTTGTATCAGAAATACTACAGGCCTTTGTCTCCCCTCCGTTCACTGGTATCTGGCACCCTTGTAGTGGAGCAGTGTTTGTGCCGATCTAGAATGTTAGTATGACATTCTGTGACTCATCATTCTGTCTTCTCAGACCCCTCCGGCAAAATGGGCTCCCACCCCCATTTCCTGGTGAAGTTATGCCTCTCTTCTTGTACTTGCTCACACGTGTGGTAGCCAGGCTGTAGAGAACCCCCACCCATCCCCTCCTTCTTTCTGCACCACTCAGCACAAACTTTGTAGTATTCAAATTTGCCGTGATGGGAACAGGTTTTCACAGGTTTTGTTGGTTATTTTCCAAAAGCTCGCCTTGGTTTCAGTTCTAGGTCTCACCGGCATTAAATGGAAGCTGTAAAATGGTTTTATGGAAATCAGTCAGTTCTCAGTCAGAAATATTTCATAAGCTCTGTGATCACTGAATTTATGGTCATTTTAATTTAGTAAAACTTGTCTTTAGGTGTGTGACCTTTAGTTGAGAGAAGTATCAATGTGTTTTGCAGCATGTGTTCAGTCATTCTAATAAGGCTGATACACTATTGGCAGCTGTAGAGCATATGAAGATGATAGGCCCATGCATGCTTTCTGCAAGCTTATGTTTTGCATTGGCTTTGCTTTTTGCATAGGTCACTGAGTGTCCCTGTGTCACTTTTGTGCATAGATCATTACACCTGTGCCTTTCAATGAGTTTACTGTAATGTCATTAACAGATGACATTACATTACATTACAACAACAGTGTTGTAATAGTTTGTGTATATTTTTTTCATATCTATATATGCTAGAACTTAAAATAATAATAATGTGGTCTGCTAAATTAAGGTCAGGTGTTTTGTTCAGGGTGGTCAATTAGCACTAGTGAAAATATGTACATTTTGATACATTTATCTGCTCTCGATAACCAAGCACAGTTTTGGAGGCTCTTGTCTGGTGAATTGGTGCAAGTAGCTGCACATAAAGTTTATTAAGTAAAGTTTTATGTACATGTTAGACAGCATGTTCCATAATGGTATGTAAAGTATTACACCACCTGGTATGACGTCTGTGGTCGCTAGTTACATTTTAGGTAGTAATATGGTAACCTGTAATAGCACTGGCAGTAACCATAACCATAGTAATTTTAGAGAGTTTAGTTTAGAATAATTTATAATGATAACCCTAAAATGTTGGTTGGTTTGTTTTTGTTAAATATTTCTAAGCAGGCAACACCTCACCCACTCCACCAGTCAGGCAGTGTAGGTGCAGAGAGACCAGACTTTTTCACTTACAGTGTGATCAAACAGAGTTGTCTTCATTGGTCAGTTTTGAGAGGTTGTTTAAAAAATAATGTTGGGTCTTGCCTTTAAAACTAACATAATCACATCTATAATCTTGGATTTACAGCTGTAACTAATGTAGATACTATGTCGTGTAACTATCACTGCCTATACTTAAGCAAGTAGGTGGGTCTAACCTAGCAGGGTCTGATATAGCAAAGATGAATGGAAAACCTGTTAATACCTGAATTTTCTTTTTAATGCACACATACACAGGAACAATGTATATGGCCTTTTTTACTTGATGTAACAGTAGAGTAAAGGCAATACTCTAACAGTGAAACTCTTAGTCCTTTGAGAATTTTTTTACATTTTTGAAATGGAACATTTTTGTTCTGATGTGTGTGTTTGACACACATTTTTTACACTACGTGATGCAGAGCAGCCCCCCCTCCCAGTCTAAGCTGGGGCATTTGAATTTGAAAGGGTGTGTGTGAAAACGAGTAGACTTTGGCATTTTTATTGTGCATATTCCAACTCAAATGCCTGAATGTGTTTTGAGGCTAGGTTGTATGTGTTTGTGTTATGGGTACACTAGTATATGGGTGTGCCACTCAACTCTCACACTCACATCGTTTCCTCTTTTGCTTTTGTGTGTGCGCGCACAACACACACTTGGATCCTAATCTCACCCCCACCACTGGTTCTCCAGTCTCTTTGTGGTGACTCTTTGTAATTAAAACTGCGACAAGCTGTAGTAGCTATTAAATTTTGCTCAGGTGAGTTGGTTGATTAGCAATTTGTGCTATCATTTATTGGGTGAAGTGTGAATCAAGTCCTCAGGTCACACTTTTAAAATTGCATCACAGCATACTGCTTTGTCTGCATCCTATTTATGGCTGCTCTGTCCCTTGTTGCAGTAGGAGGAAGCTTGAGATAGCAACTCCCATGAAGTAGTAAGTAACCAGCTAGTTATATCAGGCATGACATTTTTTGAGTAAATTTAATACCAGGAATTATTAAACATTGAGTTGTATGTTTTTCCCTGGCAGGTACTTGTGTGTTTAGGAATTTTATTTTGATTAATATGCGTTTGGTTTTTATGTTTCACTACTGAGTGGCGTAGTGTGTTTGGATGAGAGAATCTGCTGGTGCTCGTGGGGAATCAATTTATTCACACTTCCCATGAATGACCTATACCACTATCTGTCCACCTTTTGAAGACATGCACTATTCTGTTGTATGACAGGCTCATTCACTGGTGGCTCAAAACACTTTCAGTTTTGAGTGTATTGCAACATAATGAAACTTCCCATCTTACATTATTAGTGTATATTCACCAAACCAGCTTTTGACATTGGTTTTATTATGCTAGTCATTAAATCATTTAGGGGAATTAAAATTTCATTTTTAAGCAAGTGCTTCAGAAACTTGTTTTTTTATTTCATTGGCTTAGATATTGTGTGCCTGCAATGTGAGAAGACTCCCACTGTCACTCTCACACCTGACAGTAAATGGAGATATTGCACACTAAGCTGAGAGGGTGGTGTAAACCTGTGGAGAGCAGGAATGACTCAGAGGTCACTCACATATCTCTGCTAGTGAAGTCCTACCAAATAGGCGTAGCCTGTTTTTGATCTCAGGTTTACATTTTCATGTGTTTCTGGAGTTTTCTTTAATTTATTTAATAGGTTGTGGCTGTAGTGTCCAAGGAATCCCAGTCATTCTGCCTGCACTATGCTAGTTATGTTGTGTTGGGTGTGGGAATGGGACAGGTTTTTGAAGGATTAACACCTACCATTACAATGCTAGTCTTTCTATGGTACAGGATAGTCCCTATTTATAGATGACAGGCCTGGTGTAAATTACAATTAACAAAATCTATCATCCTCCACTACCCTGCTCACTTCTAGTTCATACACCCCTCTCCTAGTATTTAAATGTTTAGGTTGAGTTTTTTTATTTAAAATTCTCAAGGTCATTATGGATATTTAAACACAAACATGGAAGTGTATTACATTAACTACTGTGGTGATCTCATGCTGTGTACATACTGCCCCTGTAGGTGCTGAGAAAATTATTGCACATTTGAAGGTTTTAGCATAGTGAATGTAGTAAATTTGTACTGTGTATCTTGCTTAGAATTGAGAGGTGATTGTTTTTTTTTTTTTTTTGTGGGGATGGATGTCTGTGCTTGCGTATATTGTTTACATTGACATTCGATTTAAAAATGGCAACTCTATAAATTGGGCTTAGGGGACTTAGTCTTGATGTTTCATTGAAAATGGAGTCATACAATTGTGCTGTGTGATT
>OOFE01020740.1:0-25674 GCA_900323365.1 Monocentris japonica | reverse complement strand
TTACATTTAGCGTTGATGTTACCAAACCAGTTGTCAGCCATGTCAAATTGGCTAATGTAGTCCTCCCTCCTAAAGGCCGCAGCAGTACTAGAATTCTACAGTTTTACTACTGGCAGAGAATGGACGTATTTCTAACATCTGAAGCAACTGTCAATATTTTCCCTAAGATGCAATCACTTGTCTACTTTGCTCAGTAGGAAATGTAGTCTGCACTGGACTCAAAATGTGGAAATACTTGAAAGTAGCTCTTTTTGTGTGTTTCAGATGGAAAGCCTCTATGCCTGCCTCAGGAGTGGGGGAAAAAGATCTACATCTACAAAAGATGCTGGTGATCGTCTTTGAGGTCGATAAATGATGGATAAGTAATAGAATTCTGTGTCTGTATGTGTGCACGCATACATGTTGGCGTAGCAGCCTGAGGAGGGTGATGAAGAGGGTGCAATTGACGATGTGATGGAAGATGTGAGGAATGAGGCAAGAAGAAGAGCCATGGCAGCATTTCTGGTGATGCTTTAGCAGCACAGAATGGTTTGTGGGTTACACAGAGATGCAGGCCATACTGTGCTGCAGCAGCAAGGCCTGAACATACAATCATGCCATGACTTAACCACTCTTAAGATGTTGCTCTTTTTCAAAGATGACTGAAGTTGACTTTTCTGCCATCATTCTGAGTTATAGTCTTTCCTGACTCAATTGTCTGGCCAATTGTATTTCTAATGACCAAAAGTTAGTAAAAGTCCTAATATGGATGTGTTTTATGGATGGTCTATGTGCCTAAGGAGCTGGCTGGATTCATCTGTCTCAACTGATGGTGGCCTTGCTGTAGCAGCACGTAAATATTGGAGTTAAGACTATTGCTGAAGCCTCCAGTATTGATCGTGCTGCTGAAGCAAAGCTGACCACTTACAGATGGCATAAGTAACCATTGAGTGGACTCAGAAGACCCTGGTGCCATGCAAAAACAGTGGCTTCACCATTTGAGAGATGCTGACAGGTACATTGTTTTAAAACACACCAAATTTTCCCAGATCTGGTTGTTAAAAATGTGTGCATACATTATCTCAATCTATTTCACCGTTATTCATTTGTAATCAGATAATATCTGTAAAAATTGTGCACTTTGAAAAATAAAAACTAATTTGCTTTTGTGTGTTTTCCATGTGTTTTCCTGAACATGTACACCCAAGAGGTTAGCACTTCATAACAGAATGCTCACCTTTTATATATGTTTGACTTTATCTTGTGTAGAGAATCTCATTGTACATTTATTGTAACTTAATGTATAAAGACTAATATAGCCTAGTCAGCCATAAAGAATAAACTGCACACAAGGCTTACTACTGTGGTGTCCTGCTTCTCCAGGGTGAGCCATCGCGCACACTGATTTGCTGCAGGTTGAATTTCAATTCATTAGCCCGTATTCGAGTTTTTAACATGCAAACAGTCAAAATACAACAGTTAGGAAATGATTATACTACTGAAAACATTACGTTATTAACCTGTGATAGCATGTTTGCGCTTCGGCTATACCCCGTGACAGTCTTTTTTTTATATTGGTGTGTTATATGTCCACCTCATGACTATAAACTTCTGATGCACGTTCACTCAAACATCACTGTCATACTATAATCCGTAGTATGGGCCTTCACGGCCCCTTCGTTTAACCAGCGTACCGTGAAATCCAACGACAGAAAAGCAAATCAGACTTGCCGAATAAAAATGGCCCGGTTACCCAATGTGGTCCTGTAGGCTTTTATAATTTGCCAACAACTGTTAAGCCCAAACTTGTCCCTTTTTACTAAATTGTAAGCCACAACCTTCATCTGAACTTCAAGGTAAAGAGTGAAACGCTCTAAGATCAAATGAGTCAAAAGAAATAAGTCACGGCTGCCAGCCTGAGTACACTATACCTATTCACAAAGTTGGAAAGACCAGATCTTTCCTTAAAATCAAAATCAGATTAAGAAGAACTCAAGTGTAGAGACAAACCTGTGCCATATAGCACAATTTATGATTCTAGTGATATTTGTTGATGAGAATTAACAGTGTTGGGGTTATCTGGTCCCTTAGGCCTGGTCATATTTTGCCGCTGAACGAACAAACTGATGTTTCAACAGTCTTATGTTCATGGGCCGTGGAGGCCTATTTTATCTTCACCTTAAAATATTTATTTCCTTTCGTTTGGGTTCTGATCGATAAGCCAAAATTAAGGCATTTAGCCTGTTTGAAATTACAGGAAAAAATAGAGCAACAAAGTATTAGTACATGTGCCTATTCTGTGGTATTTCAAAGCACGAAGGCTAAGCAAAATAAAGTACACCAGTTAATAAAAACAACACATGCTTAATATTTGCAGATGAATGAATACTTACATCTTAAATAAATTTGATAACATTTTAACAATAATATCAGACTTTACATGGGGCTTTTAAGTTTCGCTAAATAAAGAAAACCCTTACCTTTAAAATCTTACCTTTTTCATATCATGCCTGCACGCTGGACTACCCGAGCAAAATGAGAAAATGCCAGTTCAACATATTTTTATGGTTCTGTGAATGTTAACAGCTTTAATATAATTCATAATCAACCATTTTGAATTTGGTGAATTTTTTTAGCACGTCTTGAGTGACCACGTAGACTGTAAATTCAACTGTTTTTTTTAGTTTAGAAAGAAAGTAACGTCCGCACACTGCAGATTAAAAATACGGAGGGATTGATTTATAGTAATGTGCTATTTCTTTCATATTTTGCCAGTTTCACCTGCTGATCTTTCTCTTATTTTTGTATGATGTGCATGATTTATATGTTGTAATTGCATACTTATAAATATAATATATGCCCTATGCCAAGGACAGGACAATTTGTTAGCCTGTACAATATATCAGCTGCAGCCATATTTTCCAAATAAAGCTGAAAATGCTATATTGTCTTTGGTACATATTTAAACAACAAAAAAAATGTAAACAGAAAAATCAGTTGGGCTACAATCCCACATTTAGATGCAGGGTGAAAAAAGTGCGAGACCTGCTCCACTGTTGTGACAGGACACTGGCTACCCCAAACAGGCTTTTCAATCATTATCTGCATATTTTCTCACCCTACATGATGGAGTAAATTATGATTTATGACTTATGCTTCATGATATTTCCAGTATGTAGTTACTTCCCATGCGATCTAGTTTTATACCTAACTTTGCCTATGAAAGTCGTACTATTATACACAATATTTTAGACTAATTTGGACAGATTTTTATTTCACGTTTTACAGGCTATATTAATGGCCTGTTTGTGGCAATTAAAATATTAATGTACAATGATTTATTTTCATCCCACATTTGCCCGGCAACAGTCGGCTATATATGCGTGCCATGACGTGCGTCCTGAATTATGGTCAGTGCTGACATCATGGACTCACTTTGTGGTCTGATCTTTGGATTTTTGTCTTTCTATTGGGGACGAAATACACATAGGATAAAAAAAAAATGATCAATTCACAATCTGCCCATTTGCTTTGGCCTATTTTATAACTGCTGGTATAACTGCTGGTTATAAGCCAGGGATCTGACTAAGCTAACTAAACTAAATTAATTTTAATCACTTCCAATAGCCCGCACAATCTAATTTTAATTTCAGGAGTACAAGTCTAATATTGTTTTGATGGTTAGCTGCATGACAGAAAAAAGACCCACACTGTACTTGCAATTTAACAGTCTTAAGATGTTAAACTTTATAGCTCAGACAAGTCATGCAACTAATGAGACGCTTATAAACTTCGTCATACAAGTCATTCATAGTGCAGCACGCGTGGCAATACGAGGCTCTAGCATTAATCAATAAGATGATAATAATATGATCATAATATGACAGGCAACTATTTCTTCCCATGCATACATTGTTTCTGCAGCCTGCTGAGCATTTCACTCGGGCCCTGTTATGTAACGTTTGTAACCTTGAAGAGGTTGCAGCATCGCTCTGGCGCTTACGCGCTCTGTAGGGAAAAGGCCTCAGATTATATATGTCTTTTACGCAATATCACTTATTCACTTTCTTTAGTTCATTCGTTTGTTTGTGAGTCTATATAGCTATGTCCGGTCTGGGCTGTACTGAATTAAACAACAACATGACAGTGACATCCATTTAGGCAGTTTTATTAGGCAAGAGATTAGACAAGGTCATATGAGTTAAAAGGGAAGGGAAAAGGAATGACCGAAATTAATTAAATGAATAAGCCTACATGTGAAGTGAAGGTAGACTACCACCTCAACGGATCAAGGAGAGAACACCGACTCCAGTGTGATTCAATGACTTTATAGACAGATGGATATTACTCAAAAACATACTTTATAGAAAATGATTAATGTTGCAAAAGTGTTTTTTGATTGTCCTTCAATATCGTTGTGCCCCTTATGGCCACAGAGTGTGTAACTATCGGGGCTTTGAGTGCTTATGGTAAAGGTGCCAAAATTAAAGCAACTTACAGCTGCCAACAAAATTGACAGTGAAATCAATTAGGCTCTGGATACAATTCTGACCTGCACCCATCAAACTTGCACAGAGGCCTCTCACCTCCTGCCAGTATAGACCAGCATGGGCAAGGTGCGAGGAAATGGCAGTCAGAAATGGCTCAATGTGTGAGGACACGTAGGCTGCAGGGTTGTCCGGCTGCAGGAGGAGCAGAGTTGGCAGCACTATACTGATAAACACGGTGATCCTCCGGAGCCCTGACATCCGTGAGGTCCCTGCCCGATATGAGCCGCTCTCATGGGGGACCGAGATCTTGTCCACTTCTCTGAGCCTCAGCGAGTCCCAGTTTCTAACATCGAAATTACGCACAACGGGACCGATGTCCATGTCCATCCGAGAGGGCAGCGGGGTTTCCCGAAGGATCCTCAGCTTCTCCCTGAACTCCTGCATCTGCTGGAGGAAGCACAGAGGGTCGGACACACTCCTGAAGGACTCGGCGATGCTGAGCGCCCGTCTCTGCTCTTCCAGCGCTGCGCTCAGCTTGGTGATCTCCGGGTCGTATGCCTGCATCACCACCAACTTCAGCGTCTCGAAATCGAAGAGAATTTCGTTCTTTTTGTGCTCAAGGGTACTGATGAGTTTGTCGAAATAGTCTTTTACCTTTTCTGCGTCCTTTGAGACCGACTGGAGCGCCTTTTTCTTACTGGCTTCTAGTGTCTCCAGGCAGGACACGATGTCTGCGCTCTGCCAGCTCTCCACCCCCTGAAGCAGCTCTTCAAACGCCACTTTCTCCTGCTCGTACGCGTCCTCCAAGGCGCAGAATTTATGCCCTTTATGATCCCCGGTTGTTGCGCAAAACCCGCATATGAGCTTTAAGTCTGTGGCGCAAAATATGTTAAGCGGCTGGCCGCTGTGTTGTTTACACAGGGACATCCTCGGCAGAACTCTTATTTTGTTGTACTTCTCCACTATTCCGCGAAGAGAATAGTTAATCTGCAGACTGTTCGCGCCATTGTGAGGGGTCTCTTTGCGGCAGGTAGGGCATTTCAACGGTGGTCTCCAAGCTGGACCTCGGTTCCCCTCCAAGATCCCCTCCAAGCATTTCTTACAGAAACTGTGAGAGCACGGCAGGACCCGCGGGTCGTCGAAGAGACAGCAGCAGATAGGGCATGTAAGGTCCTCTTCCAGTAGCTCCATGGTACCCTGTCAAAACATTCACGCAGGCATGAAACGAGGGATTGGTTAAATGAAGAAAACACATCACATCAGCACCTCGGTGTCCAAATACCCAATACGTACCTACACTCCCAAAGGGATGCTACCTAGGTTGGACATAGACTAGCAGAGACACTAAAATGCGCACGCAAATACTGTAGCAGCGCAAAGGATACAGCTTTTCCGTTTCTCGAGGTCAGCCTTCCTCAAAGTGAAAGTAACTTGCTTCGCTGTACCCGCGTAAAAGGATACAAGGAGAAAATGCGGTGTGAACACCGCCAGTCGTACTCTCTCCCCATCTGAATAACATCCTGCTTTCTGATGTCCTCCTTCTGTAACCATCGAGCGTCACACGACACTTAAAACCCCACGTCGCAAAGCTAGACTGTTTATACTTCGACACTGTAAAAAAGACAACTTGCTGTACGTAGACTTATACGCAGCAGATTATTTACTCCTCATCCACGGTATTGCGCTGCAAAATACAGGAGGCTAGTTAGCCCAGCTACTCTGTGAATTACCGTCGCCAAATCAATTCTATGTCAGAAGTCACCGACAAATTGAGTTCTCGTTCGAGTTGCTCCTGTTGGTAAGGTACAGAGGAAGGGCTGTGACAGATTTTGCAAGCGCATAGTAACATGCAACTACTGGACCACAAAAAAATCACTCACCAGCTGCTGAGACGCACAGTGCAACGCAATCATGGCGCTTGTTGCTGTGCAGACTTCGCCCTTTCCGGGGAAACGCTTAACCGTTTCAGTGCCACATTGGAGCTTCAGGCAGGAAGTTTCGCCTCCGTTTGCGCACAGGTAATCAGACGGGGTAACGTCGCGCACCAACACGAGTGTCCTGACGATTTGGATTTTTTGACGTTTTTTTTTTTTACTTTGCACCGCTGGATGTTGACGTTTTTATCCCAGGGCGCTAACTTGCAGAGGATCCCTGCCGGTTGGATGGGGGAGGGGCTGTTGCTATGCAAAACATTACAGCGTGAAAAACTGTCAACTAGTCCCAGTTCGGCATCTCAGGCTTTTATCGCCCCACCTCATGCGCCTCTGCGGGCACTCGTCGATACATGCATATGCCAAAAGTAAACACAATACAATGTGCAAGTGAAGAGTAGCAATAAAACCTCATCGAGTTCCAACAACAACAACAAAACATCGTTGCAGGATCTCAGCCTCAACATTAACTTGGCTTCATCTTTCAGCCAGCCATAATCATCTTGTGCAAAACTGATCATCAGATGAACATTCAAACATTTTCCAAAACTTGCTTTCTCGCCACTTATGTAACATCGAGATCCAATAGTTAGTTAGTCACGTGTAGCAATTTTGACCTTGATTTTCTTCCCTTGTTTCCATGCCATCAGGAGCAACTGCCTATCTTAGCCAGCAATGTGATTGGATGCAGTGGGTAGAAGGGGCTTAGGTTAACACCAGTCTCTACCGCGTGGTGTCGCTGTTGTTTTGAACAGCGCGCGTTTTTTACAACGGCACTCTTTGGCTTATATTGGTCGAGCGTATTTCCGTTTTTGCGTCAGTTCAAGAATGGCTGCGATGTTTACGTGTTGTCTAGGCTGCTGCGGAGATGGAGGCTCGGGACATATTCCCCTTAAAGAAATGCCCACGGTTCAGTTAGACACACACCACATGGGTAAGCTTTCGGTCTTTATGTTGCAGAGTGAAAGCCGTTGGTCTGTACAGCTGTGAGAGTTTGGCAGCTCAGGCGTTACCATTAGATAACTGCTAGCTGCTGTCAGTGTCGCAACCAACGCTAAAATCTATGTATATGTGCTCACATTGCCTCTCCCTTTAACAGACCTCCTACTGCGCTTCCGCTTTGTCAAATACCTTGCTATCTTGAAGGGAAATAACAGACAGGGCGTCAGGAAACGTCTTTTCTGCCCTGCACAGTAATCCTGAAACACTCAGCCGTGTCCCCAACATACACACACACACACACGTATGAGGCTCGTCCCACTTCTTTACCTTCTATATACTACATACTGGTTTACTATTGTCACGCCTGGCTTTATTGTTGCCATTTATTTAAAATTTGTTCTCAACATTTGTTCTCAAGTTTAAACGCTACAAGGGATAGGCTTGAAAAATAAAAATGTCCCCAGGTCTGTACCTCCCAGGTTCACAGGCTTTATTTTGTGCATGTTTATTATGATCCTGAACTGTAAAACATTTGTATTGCTTCTTATGCAGGCACAGATGTTGTTATTGTCAAGAGTGGGCGGAGGATATGCGGCACCGGGGGCTGTCTCGCCAATGCTCCGTTGCACCAGAACAAGAGTTATTTTGAGTTCAAAATCCAGTCCACTGGTAAGCCCTCAGCACCCCCCTTTCCTCTGCTCCCATCCTGTCTTCATCCCGAGCATTTTTAGAAGGGGCTATTGATTCTTCCCCCCGCAGGTTTAGTAGCCTCATGAGCTTGTGACTGCAAGGTCTCCAAACTGATTCTCCTCCCAAACTAGGAAAATGTAGGCAGTTGGTACCACGTGTGTATGCATGTGACCCCACCCCCCACTGCTGTTTTTATTGGGCTTCACCTGGCCTTTGCTATGAAACGAGAATGTTTTCTTAGTTTCTTAGTCTATGTGCTCAGTTAAATGACGCTTATACAACAGTGGATGTTCGCTCTTGTTCTTTGTGTCTAGGTGTGTGGGGAATAGGTGTGGCCACTCAGAAAGTGAATCTTAATCAAGTACCTTTGGGCAGAGACACAAACAGCTTAGTCCTGAGGCACGATGGCTCGGTGTACCACAATAATGAGGAGAAAAACCGTCTGCCTGCAAACAGCCTTCCTCAGGAGGGTGACATTGTGGTAAGTGCAAGAATTTGCCAAACCTCTTAAGCTGATTGCTATTTCTAGAGCACCATCAACCACTTCCAAGAGGATGCAAAATATTCTTTCATATCCACTCATATTACAAGAAACAACATTACTTTCATTTGATCCCAAATCTGAATATGAGGACATAATCTCCAAATGGTGTTTTGGTTGTTGCCAGCTGTTCTTGAAGTTGAAAATGAATAGCTGATTCTTTGCAAACCTTTAAATCCATTGGAACGGGTGAGTGTAATTAGAAAACATTGTTTTTATTGTCTAGATGGTTGTTAATGGTTGTCTAGAGTTGTGCTCATTTTATCACACTACATAGCCTCACTGTAGCCAAGACAGAAGCCAAGACTGTCTACTGCCAATGGATTTCAAAGGACACCTGCTTTAGATTTTTCTTTTTTTCTATCAAATGTAAAAAGGAAATTCAAGAAATTTGAGTGACTGTACTTAAATGTGAATGACAGTCAAATGACATAAGTATCTCATTAAAAAAAGCCTTTGTTGGATATGAGCTGAATTGCCTCAGGGGCAAAATATCAGTTAACCCTTACGTTTTGAGCAAGCACTGTCCTTGCAAAAATGTTGTAATTCTGCTTTTCATGCTTAAGAAACTTGATAATCGCTATCTTATCTGTTTCTTAATGGGAATTTAGTGGGAACATTCTTCAGAATATTCACACAATGTAAACTAAGCTTGAAAAAGTATGTGAACCTCTATGAACCCTTCTATGAAAGGGTGTAGCTGAAGTCAGGTGCTCCAGTCAATGAGATGACATGCAGGTGTGGGTTAGAGGTCACTGTCATATAGAAACCCTTGTGGAATGAAGTTGAATATGCTCCGGTCAAAAAAAATTTCAGAGGACCTCTGGAGAAGAATTGTTGAGGCTTATAAGACTGGAAAAGGCTACGTAAGCATTTCCAAAGACTTGGGCCTCCATCAGTCTACAGTCAGACAGATTGGATACAAATGGAGAAGATTCACAAGAGCATACCACATAAGGAGGTGACAAAGAACCCTAAGGTAACAGCTGAGGAGCTGCAGGCATCTCTTGAACATTCAAACATCAGGGTCCACAATAAGAAAAACACTAAAAAGAGTGGTGTTCATTGGAGGATACCAAAGAGGAAACCACTGCTCTCCACAAACAACATTGCTGCCTGTCTCAAATTTGCCAAAGACCACCTGGATGTTCCACAAAGCTACTGGAACTGTGGACAGATAAGACAAAAATGGAACTTTTTGACAAAAGGGCACAACACTGTTTGGAGGAGAAAGAACACTGCATACTAAGAAGCAAAACCTCATCCCAACCATGAAGCATGGTGGAGGAGCATCATGGTTTGGGGCTGCTTTGCTGCCTCAGGGCCTGGACGGCTTCAACGATTGAGGGAACAACAAACTCCAAATTGTATCAGGAAATTCTCCAGGAGAATATCAGGCAAACGGTCCATGATCTGAAGCTTAGCAGAGGTTGGGTCATGCAGCATGACAATGACCCCAAACACAAAAGCGAATCTACAACAGAATGGCTTTACACAGAAGAAAATTCGTATTTTGGAACGGCCAAGTCAGAGTCCTGACCGTAACCCATTTGAAATGTTGTGGCATGACCTGAAGCAAGCCGTTCATGCAACGCATCCCAAAAATATCAGTACATTTTAGCCACAATAGGTATTGCCATGATTTCACACATGATTATGAAAATCTGTTGGTTCTAGCCCAGTCATGGCTGAATTGGCTCTAATATTGTTATAACACACAATCGACACCCTTACATCATTCACTGCAGAAGGTCGTATGACAAATCAAATTAAAACTGTGCTGTAAATAAAACTGATATCTAGTGGGACAAAGTTTTGTGAACGTAGCATTGTATATTTGATGGTCAGTACTAAGTGCACTTTTTTTTTTTGTTTAATTCTCTTTTTGGACAAATTGCCACAAATCTGTTATTAGTTTATAATCAAATCAAAAACAGAGGCTAAAGGCTCCCCCAAATGTACCCACCAGTGGCCAAGAATTAAAAAGCTGATTGGCCTTGGAAATCTGGTCCTGAACACAGCCCACTCCCCATCATCTTAAAATGTACCTGGCCTTGATACATGCTCCAATACAGCAGAAAGGAAAACCATCTTGAAGAGGGTAAGCTAGAGAGCACTTTGTCACTTTGGCATTTGTGAACATTTAAGTGGGCCAGACTTTATTAAACATCCACATTCTTTCAGGAATTAGGCCTCCATAGATCTGCTGTAAGATAGATTTAAATGGCTGTTGACTGATTGGTAGGCTTCACCGCACTTCACCCCAGTTTTAATTCTTTGTCTTAAAAATAGTCACCATTAAGAACAGTCTGCTGTTTACTGTTGGCTCAAATTTGTCAGACTCCATTGTAATTCTGGAGATACTGCAAATGTTTCAGCAAGAACATCCAATATATTGAATCATCTGCCGATTGCTTGAAGCATTTAAAGGTGTTTGGTGCTCTTAGTTAGACAGCTTTTCAGACACCCTGAGATTGTTTGCATCAGAAATGTGAATAGGCTGGCTAGAATGATGGCAGTGTCTTCGGCATAATCACGACTTGTTTCCATTTCTATTTGTTTCTCAGGGCATCACATATGACCATGTGGAGCTGAATTTGTATCTGAATGGGAAGAACATGCATTGTCCTGCTTCAGGGATCCGAGGCACTGTATACCCTGTTGTTTATGGTGAGTTAATTTGTTGGGTCATCATTGGCTTGATATGCTGACAAGTTGACCAAGGTTTGTTATTCCGGGGATAATCGTTCAAACTACTTGTTCGGTTCGTCCACACGATAATTTATGGGAACACTATTGGCTGCCTTGGCCCGAACAAGGAACCCCTTGCTCAAAAATGTAATTAAGGCTGTTACATTTCTCTTCCACTAGAGGGCAATATTTGTATGTTTTCACCTAAGGCTGCTGATACTGGGCTGTAGGTTTGATTTTCCTAGGGGAATTAACAGGTTATTCCTGTGGCCTACGATGGCTCAGCCTCTCTTGGTTAACATTACTACATTTTTCCAGATACCAGGCGACCAAGAGTCAAATATATGATGGGATCAAGATGTACAGACCAGAGGGACACAAATGAAAATTGATTTGAAAATAGTGTTACTCATGGATTTTGTTTGAGCTTCCCCATGCAAACAGCCTCTATTTTGCAATAATAATTCTGACCCAGAAAATGTATCCGTGTCCCTCAGTAGGTCAGTTTAGGTACGTTCCTAGTCCTCTTTTCCACCTTTCCAGTTTATTCTCAATTGAGCTGTACTTGTACAAGTATGCCATCTATGTTTAAGAGGCAAGACAGACTCAACTTTCTTCAGGCTGTAAGGGTCATTAGCCCATTAGTCTGTTGTTCATTAATGCAAACTGAACTCTCCCTTGGGAAAGGGAACATGAGTCACTCTGACCTCTCTACAAGAGCAGTGGATGATCATTTAGCATATTACTGTACGTGAGACTCAAACTGGAGCTCTGTTTGTGTTGTGATTATGAACTAAACAATGACCAGTAGTGTATTATTTAATACTGATGACAGCATAAAAACACTTTATGGCTATTAATATTTCTGATATTGCCATACTTCAGATTAGTTATATCATTAGCTTGAACATAGAGTAACTTATGGTCAATCTAATGATGTAACTAATCTGAAGTAAAGAGTTTAAGTAAACTGTTAATAGTAAACCCTAAAACGGTAACCTAAAGCCCCTCCTCCAAAAACAAGCCTGCACCAAATTTATCTGAATGATTATCATGAAATATGATGGCACATGGAAATTATATTGCATTATCTCACAATATCCAGTATAGATCAAGATTAACTAAAAAAAAATAAACTTGACATAACTAGATATGACCGTTAATATATAAAAAAAAAAAACTGCCCCTCACAGAAAACTTAAGTGAACCCCTAGTTCACCAGTAGGAGAAATGCAGACTATTTCCTTTTAAAGCTGCTTTAGTCGCTCACAACGGCTGGGATAAATTCCGGGCCACCTCAGCTTTGGCTTATTTACAGCTCAAAGCAGGTTTTTCCAGTAGATGCTTCAGAGTTTTCACTGGAGTCCCAGCTTTGTTTCACAGCACTCTGGTGACGCGTTTCAGACAGTTTTGGGCCAATGATTGACTTGATTTTTAGGTGATTAGTTAACAAAGAGGCCCAAAACCGTCACCACACCTCAAGTTGATAATTGGCAATCAAACACAAAGTTGCTGTGCCAGCTTTTTTCAGGGGGTGGGGGTGGTGATTGAGACTGGGCAACCCTTTAATGGCACATTCTGATAAAATTATTGCTATTAGAAGAGATTTGACTGACTGTACTGTCTCTGCAAGAGACACGACATCATTTTGTACAATAAATAATGAAAAAGTTGGAACTTTTGGGCATTAATTGTTATATCATTCGTTCTCTATGTTATACGTTACATGATAATGAATTCTGATTTTGATTCATAACGAGGAAATAGTAAAATGTTGGGTGGGGTCACATTCATTGAGACTTTTTGATGCCATTGTGCGTTTTAAAATGTATACAATTTGCCTCAATTTGCATTTTGTTGGCTCTTTCCCTCCCTCCTCCTAGTGGATGACAGTGCCATCTTAGACTGCCAATTTAGTGACTTCTACCACACACCTCCGCAAGGCTTCGAGAAGATCCTGTTCGAACAACAAATCTTCTAAAGCAGCGCCTCGGTTCCTCCTCCTCTTCTCCAAACACCATACATACGCAGAACCTACATCTCATAGCACCTTCTGTGACTCTACAGTTTGACCTTGATTGGATCATGTCATGATGTATGGCATGAATGCCTCTGTTTTGTTATTTGTTATCCCCTGATTACTGTTGTTTTACTGCTTTCGTGGATTGAAGTAAGGGTGTCCTTTATGGAGTGGGGATTAATGATCACTAGTCAGCTTTGATTGGCTTGAAGAGTGAAGGCTGATGAAAGACTGTCAAGTCATTTACTTATTACTTTGTCTCAGTAGTAATCACCCTGTATACAGTAAAACACTTTTGGTTGCTGCTTAGATTTTCATCTGTGTATAAATGTTCTCTTTCGGCCAGACAGTGTTTGGGGGCAATGGTAAAATGTTCCCATTTATCAGGACCAGAAGCCATGTTTCATCATTGCTTTATAATTTTATGTTTGATTATGGAATCTCTAAACTTAAATGCCATACTGACATGTCAGCGTAGGTCCCAAATTTATTTATATTTATTTTATCCATAGATTAAAAGCGATATTTCTCTTTGGCATAATATTTGTTGTTTTTGGCAAACCTATCCCATTGTGGATTCATGAAGGATCAGCTGTCGATATTGAATGTCCCAGTCGCCAATAGCAATATCCCTCACTCACTTTTGTTTTGCCTCATTTAACCTGAAATTCATACTTCTAATACATAGGATCAAAAATGGGGTAAGACAACACTTTTCACTCATGTTCTTTGAAGAAATGATTTTATCTGCTTAGAATTGATAAACCACACCAGTGGTGAATCCATGTTCCAGGGCCAGCCAATGTCAAAAGGCTAGAATTTAGTTGTTGAGGTGGTGGTGCTGGAAAATGTTTTACCAAAGTGAAATATTGCTTTAATAGCTGACACTAATGTTTAAGTTGTTTTTCTAAATCACTTCTGTGAACAGCCTTTTAGGTTTGATGCAACATTAGATGTTTTCTTGTCTTTGAAATATCTTTGTATGGGCTATTTATTCCAAACATCAGAAAATTGGCAGAGCTAGTTTCTCTCTGATTGGGGATATCATATGGTTCTATAATGTCAATCTGTTGTATTGTATTGGCATTGCATATCCGCTACTCAAGTGTGACTATTACCTTAATATTTCAAATGCTTGTCTTTGTTTGCACTAATGATGTGATTGTACAAGCAAATCCAAATATTGTTGATTCATTACATTTTGTGTCTGGAAGCATCCTTTTTCAGTGTCTCATTGGTGTTTTACTTCAAATTCCTTACATAACCCCACCATGACATGTTACAGCTAAATTTCACCATTGTTATGCACAAGGATGATGATTAGAAAGCACAGTATTGACATCTGTGAGACAGACTGTCTCTGTTTGGCCCAACTAATGATAGATGCATTTATTATTGCTGCGTCGAGGATACAATTAAAAATCAGGACAGCCCATGCAGGAGGTATGCATAACTCCTCCTCTCACTCTGCGATCTGTTACGTCGATCTACCCCTCTCTGGACCCAGCAGCATAGGAGCTGCCGTGCCTCGTCTATAACGGAGATCCCGAAAGCCAGAGTAATAGCGAAACCCTGTACAGCCATGGCAGAAAACGCCGGCTTGGAAAACCACCGCATCAAGAGCTTTAAAAACAAGGGACGCGATGTCGAGGTAAGTCGACATCTAAGTGCGTTGATACATACATGACTCGAATTGGTTTTACGTAGAAAACGGCAGTCTTGTTGGGCCTCGTTGGGGAGCCTGGCCCGGCAGCCTAGCCATTAGCTAACGTTAGCTATCGTGGGGAGTTGGCCATCATAAGTCGCCATTGGCCTAACGTTACATACACTCAGCTTTTACGTTTATTTCACCGGTAATTATACTGTACTGTCAGCACCCATGATAACCAGTGGCTTTTACTGTATCTTGGCAACCAACTAACCCCAATATTGAATCGTCGAAATTGACGGGATTAAGGGCAGGCGATGTTGCTGTCACTGCCAGCTAACGAGCTAGTTAGCTGGTGAGCTAACGTCAGATGTGGCTGTAGACCGGTCGCTAGCGAGACAGGGCCCATGGTCAGCATCTGACGCTTCATGTTTGCCCAGTTAGCTAGCTAGCTGACGTTGACTAACGTTACCATGTTGCGTTAGATACATTTAATATTGCCTGGTAAAAACTCATTTGAAATGGAACAGCTTGGTTGGTCCACATCCAGTCAACCCAAATCTTGCCCCTCCTTGTTAGCTAACGTTACCAAGCAAGCAAATAGCTGGTAATAGCAGGTGAGTTACCCACAGTTGCTAACGCCAGCTAATTGTTACCTAAGCTAGTAAGGAGACAACTGGCTGTGATGCTGTGACCTGTATTTTACAACATAGACGTGACAAATGCCTCGAGAGATCTAGTCGTGAATCTACATGGTATGATCATAATCCATCTCCGAGAGAACTTGGCTAACATTAACTAGCTAGCTAGTAGCAATGTTGACTGTAGCGGTAATTTATCTGACGATAAATTTCCTTAATCTCTTCAGGCTCAGGCCTAACCACTGCACCAAGTAGATATTATACATCTACTCATGGGTGTGAAGTTATAATATCTGATAGATGTCGGCAGGTTAAATTATTAACTTGGAAAAACATAGCCGGTAGACCGTGTGTGCTACAGGCAGATCTACTTTTAACGCCGGGTACTGCCGCATCCTTCAAATGAAGTTAGTCTAATTCTAATTGCAACTGCGTGGCAATAGTATTGTCACTACTTAAATCTAAAATGCTCATGGGCATGGGTCAAAACATTTGGCAAAGAGATATATAAGGATAAGCCAATAAAAGTAAGTGAAGAAGATGGGGATATCATATTGGGCTCAAGAAAGGTGCTATATGGTGGATAACAAATTTGTGGAGCAGTTTGGGTTACGTATGGATGCACATCAACCCACTGTTCTGAATATAGCTAAATCGAGAGATGATCCTTAGAGTGGAGTGGAGTTTCACCAGCAACTGTCCCAAAACGGAGATTGGTGGTTGTTTTGAAAGGGAGAGCCAGTGCAACAAGCACATGGCTACTATGACAGACTGACATAGCCAAGTACATTCCTGGTGCTATTTCCAGGCATCTTGGAGGTCTGACTTGGGTTTTCACATGAGCCTCTACATGAATTTGAGTTTTCTAAGGTGGTTGGCATGGACTCCAGCAGGAAATTTGCCACTTTAGGTTTTAGCCTATTTAGGTCAGCAAACCTTAATACATAACAGACTGCTGTGGGATTTTGACATGAGTAGGAACAGATTTGAGTGTGCTTATTAGAAAAGTCTTAAATGGTTTGTTTGTGGTCCTTCTCTGTTGTTTTCCTGGACGTCATGTGGTATGCAGTTACGGTTGTGATTGGTCAAGCCTTTTTACCCTGAAGTATCACGTCTTTTTTTTCCTTGTAGATGTGCAGGTAATTGGACTTGCCTATTCCACTGTGGCATTGTTCTGACGTTTTGGTTTAAAATGTTTACTACTATGCCACTGCAGGCTTTGGCCATGCTGTCTTTCTTGGCATGTCGTCTTTGTAATTTTGTTGTAGGCACAGTCCATGGTGTGGGTACAGCAAAGAATAGGTCTAGGCATTTTTCCTGTCAATGAAGTGGCATGACTGCGTTCATCTGCAGCGGTTGGGAGACACCTCTCTTCTCCTCAGCCTCCTGAGTTAGAGTTATGACTGGCCCAGATTACGTAAGAGGCTATTTAGGAAGGCAATATGAACCGCTGCAAACAGTCACAAGATCTGAGACCATCTCGGGCTGTTGTGGATGGACTGGAAGCCCAGCAGACACAAACACAGCAATTAGGCAATGTGTTTATCTTTTCTCGCTTTTGCTGTTTTTCATCCCCATAACTAGCCTATAGATGTCTTACACTTACACAAAAACAAGGTTCAGTTAAAGTTTATGGTTGTTGTTGTTTTTATAAGACAAATTAATCTACTTACATGATATTATTCATGTATGCTAAATTAATATGGTTACTTTGTAGTTAAGATACTGCATAATGGTTTAAAGCTATATTGGATATGTTTTTTTTGAATTTTTTTTTTTTTTAATAAGGGGCAGGATTGATATCAACCTTACAGTTTGATGTTGAATTGTTTGGGTCACTGTTTTATCTTGTCACTCCCCATTTGATAGTCACCGTAAGTTGAGAGAAGCTATGTGGTTTAGACGACTATAGAGGGGAAAAGGGGGAGGGTCATATTCAAGAGCTCATAGAAGTTGGTTCCGATGAGACAGACATCATTATTGAATCAAGTTTAGAACTTTTCAAATCAGGAGAGCTACTTACGATAATTTATCTTTTTTTCAATAATTAATTTTCCAATTTCCAAACTGCCTGAAATGTTTATACGAAATGTTTCTCATTTTTGTTATTCTGTATTCCTTTATTACAGACTATGAGAAGACATCGAAATGAGGTGACAGTTGAGCTGAGAAAGGTGAGAAAAGATCCAGCATCTTTCTACACACACACCCACACACCCACACCCCAGACCTGGCTCAAAGAGTATTTCCACTGACTGTCAGGTCTGTTTTAACTTGCCTGGAGTTGTTGCATCAGTACAACTCCGATAATGTCAGTTGTCAATGCTAAATTGAATTTCATATACTTTCCTGTGATTGTCTAAATGTTCTGGTACTGATTGTCCTATGTGGCAGAGCCCACCCATCTGATACTCCTGTAAGGTTCAAACAAACACCAGGCTGAGACACGCAAACAGCAACTTGGACAAAAATATAGTCCAAGTGTTGGGACAGTATGTCCTTGATTTGTGTGTTTTTGATCTGATGAGAAGGTAAATATGTCTTTGTTGTTGTTCTTTCTGGGTGTTTTTGTACACACATTAAAGCACATCCAATCGATTAATAATTGCAATCACAGCATCTAGTAAAACAGGCGCAGGAATGTCGTTTTAACCATAATCGTGCTGTCCTACCTTCTCAATTTGGTACAGTTGAGGAGTTCTCATGTTCAATTAAGTGAGCAATTTGATAAATCTGCCCCACTAGAAAATGATCTATCAAGCAGGGAAAATAAAAACTGCAGTGCACAGATGTAGAACACAGATGTCTATTATCACAATTAATTTGGTCATATTTGCTCGAAATCCTTGTCTCTCTGTTTCTCACCGGCAATGCAGAATGATCTGTCTCCTAACCCCAGGCTAATCCTTAGGGACTAGGGGTGAGGAGGAGTCCCCTCTGTCATGGGTGACCTCTGTCCTGTCTCACTGTAACCCCTCACCATTGACCTGGATTATAGATCCAGCTTTGTCTAGACCAATAACATTCTTTATATAATGTGCTGCATATCGCTATACTTGAGCCTAAATTATGATGCTTGAGTTCTAAAATATAGCAGTAATAGCCAAGAGAGAATTCCTTACAGTAATTACTGGTATGACAGCGATGCAACTAGCTATAATTTGCAGTGGAAGAAAGAACATGCTTGTGGTTATTATGGCTTTTATAAATCAGTAGCCTGTGCATTGCTTGAAAAGGTTACCACAAAATACATTCATAAGAACAATAAAACATGAGAAAGCAAGAAAGATTGTTAAGTGGTGCCAACAAGTTAGCATGGCAATCAATTCCACTCTTGATAAAAGCACTGGTGGAATATATCTGTGATCAGTCACATTGCTTGGTTGACACTACCCATTTTATAACCTCTTAAAACACTGACACTTAATTGCGTTTTTGTATGGGGCGTGGTTGTGGTTTTCTACCAACATTGATATAGATAAAGCAAAACTACACCTAATAACACTGTTCACATTTGATATTACTAGAATTTTGGACAGTTTAATCAAGATTTGTTTATGCAAACAAGTCTCCCAAAGCCAGAAAAATGATTGCGCCTAGACTCTTGCCTGTGATGTGACACTTCAGAGCTCCTCCATTGACATTCACTCGTAGACAGCCTTTGTGGACACTGTAATAGCGCCCCGTGGGATATTTCTGGGGATATTGGTACATTAACTGGGTCAGCGCTGCAAACTAAAGCTCATTCGGAAAAAGAAGCTAAAAAATGTGACATAGTCAAACTTACATAGCCTGTCAATGTAGCAGCTCCTGAAAGTGCAGCTTAACATCAGATTTAGAGCCTTGATTCATGTTGTGGGTGAGTTGTCCATCCTCATGCATTGCGTTATGGCCAAGATAATAGGAATATATCAGGGTGCCTGGAGGTCCTGAAAAGTATTAGGCAAAATCATATTTTCTGAATTCAAGAATACAGTAGTTCTGTAATGCAGTTAAATACAGCATTTTATGTCTTAAATTCAGTTTTAGAGGTCTTAAAAATGTTGCAATTTGTTGGTATGCTGTTTTTAGTGAGACATAAACCCAGTTATGCAGACCTATATTCTGTTGATAGGTTTTTACTTTCACATTTATTTGAACTGCAAAGCAAGTCGTATATTTTATTCTAACTGGCATTAAAAGGTTTTGAAACTTGATGAAACTTGCTGACACCATGTTAATGACTAGAAGAACACTGAGTTGGAGGCTGATTTGGGTTTGTGTGACAACCCGCCTAAAGCATCTTACTTAAGTCTTACTGCGTCTCACTGAATTTGCCCAGATGATGCATGTTTGCTTTTGCTGAGTCATTTGTTCTTCGACTGAGTGGTTCCTTCTTAGGAAAAGGGAGGGAGAGTTTGTGTAGGTAGTGGAAGATGAAGGTGCTCCTTCGGGTCATGACGGTGTGCGAGACAATTTACCTCGAGAGAAAGTTTGTTGTCAATAATGGCAAGGTGCTACAAACAATAACACGGTCTTCAGCAGAGTTTGGGTGGGCACAGACACAGCCAGGGTTATTAAAAGATAGAGCGTCAGTGCTGTGTAGTGCTGAGGTGGTCTCAAGTCTAGCACATTCCATTCTGCTAGGACTGAGCAGAGAGAAGCACTGCACTGGCTGATTAGTCATCAGTGACGCACATCAGCATGATGCACAGGAATGTAGGCCAAGGGAATCTCCTCCTACCACTGACTCACAGGCCCTGTGAACTGATGGTGCGTGCGCGTTTGTGTGTCTCTGTATTCCCACTCTTTCCTCTTCTGCTCAGCTGTGTGGGTGTGCGTGCTTGCAGGTGGGGTGGGGGTTGTGGTCAGGGGTCCCCCAAAGATCTAGCTAGGTGTGTTTGTTTACTTTCACCTTTGTAAGTCGCTTTGGATAAAAGTGTCTGCTAAATGAATGTAATGAAACTTTATGGATTAGCCTGCAAGCAGATTTCTCACTCAGCTCACTTCAATTGGGATTTCCAAAATATAGGCTATACTGCAAAAAGTAAAAGTTTGATTCTGCAAAAGGAAAAGTTTTTGAGGTAGGCCTAGATTCACTGTTACTTTAAGAAGTCATGAATGCATTAATGAACTCTTTCATCTCTTCCTCTCAATGCTTTTCTGTCTTTTTTTCCTCTGTCAGAACAAACGAGACGAACATCTACTGAAGAAGAGAAATGTCCCACAGGAGGAGAGTCTGGAGGACTCTGATGTCGACTCAGACTTCAAAGGAGTAAGTGTATGTGGTTTGTGTGGGTGTCTGTGAGAGACGGAGCAACTTGGACTGTCTGAATAAGAGGTCATCAGGGTGACAATCAAGTGACCAGTGTTTTTAAATGTGGTTCAAAATCATGTTAGTGTGTGTTCACTACTGTACATACAGTAGAAACAGTTGCTGAACAGGCATGAGTATAAAATGTGGCAATGGGAAAACTGTTAGTTTTTGTGTTTCCTTGTAACTAGAAGCATTTAAAATACAAATTGGACTGAAGAATTTCAGAGGGCATTTCCTGGCATATTTCATGTTTTGAATAAACATGGGTGGAGAATTTCAGGATTTAGTACTCCAGACCTTTCATTCTCCCACTTTGATGGAAGAATTCTAGAGGAGTTGTGATAAACAAAGTTTCACTCTACATAAACTTGTTGCCCACTAGACTCACATAGTCTATTGGGCGAGAGTGATGTGTTGTTTGCTGCAACCTCATGTGACCAATACAAACAAACATGCTCAACTTGTTTAGTCTTTAGATTGCCCCCTCTTCTCGCCAGTTAATGTTTAAGGGATGTGCGAAAACAGTCGACTAGTAGTTTGTGAGGATGTGCATCGACGTCTGTATTATTATTGTTGGCATTTTTTTTGTACAATTTTTTACACGTTTGCATTTAAAAAAAATCCAACTGACTTTGCGCCTTAGGTCAGACAACGGCTCCATGCTTGCTCACTCGCATATGCCTTAACAAAAATGATATAATGATTAGTGTTCAGTGTTTGCCATTATATGGCATACCATCACAATCTCGGCTACCACAAAATAAAAAGTTGGACGATGTATAGAAACTGATCTAACGCATCACGTTCTCTGTCACACCGGAGGCTAATCTCACTCAGCTGTTGCATGTAAACACACCGAGCACAAGCCTTTTTTCTTATCCACTTGTGTGACATCACTTGCTAGACGGACAAGGGCGCAGTCTGACCTCGAAAAAAGCTGTCTGACATAAACGTGATATCGGCTCGACAACGGAAGGTAATTGTTAATTTTACTCCAATATTGAACTTGGAATGTTATCGTCCGGGAAGTGACATTACCCCGGCTGCTAGTGGAATCTATATATTCAACAAGCACACGTAATCATACATCGAGTGGAAAATTCATTTTCTCCCGCATTGAACGTTTGTTCCGTCAGATAAGCATTGAAAAGTAGAAAGGGGATGCCCTACTACCACAAATAAAGTTCTGAGCTAAGGGAAACACTGCTGTTAATTATCACCTTTGGGTATGACCCTAAAGGCGCAGCTCTTCACAGGTTGTGTGATAGTTGTAGTGGTTGACTTGTTTCTGCGTGCCATATGTAGCATTCTTTTATTTATTTATATTTATTTTGTGTACACCGACTTGTTGATATGTCGTTCAGACCACCCACCGACTAGTCGACCATGAAAAAATTGACTTTTGCACATTCCTAAAATGTTTTTCCCTCCATTTCAAAGAGCCACACGTCATCGCATCTCGCTGAATTGTGCCCCGGTTTTATGAAAAGGAGTGTAGACGGCCTTTCAGTATCTTAGCCTTACTGGTTCCTCATTGTGTTCAGTCAGTTGGGGCCTATAGTCAGCAGCTGGAATTATAGTTAGTAGTTCCTTTCATGATTTAGTATGCCAATCAATTTTAACATTGCTAATATCCCACTTCTCTCTGCAGCAAAATGTTACGCTTGATGCCATCTTACAGGTAAGGCTCAACATCACAGCAAACCTTTGTGATGCTTCTGTGTTTCTCACATCTACTAACCCTAGCCCCTTATTATGGCTTGATTGTGTTGTTGTTGTAACGTTTGCTCTGCCCTTCTCCCTCTCTTGCTGAAGAACGCCACCAGTGATAATGCAGTCGTCCAGCTCAGTGCCGTACAGGCTGCCAGGTGAATGACTGAAAAAGGCACACACACACACCAGTCATGTTTGTATTTGGAGTTCTCAACATTTTTTTCCCCGCTGTTTTTTCAGAAAACTACTCTCAAGTGACAGAAACCCTCCCATCGACGACTTGATAAAGTCTGGGATCCTTCCCATTCTAGTCAAATGCCTGGAGAGGGACGACAAGTAAGTCAACTTCCAAACCACTTTTTCATCGCTTCCAATGTTATGTTTCTCTCTCAGATGTGATGAACTGACTCAAAGTGCTAGTCGTTACACTGAAAGCTGCTGTGCAGTATGTGACGGGTTATGAACGCTGCTGCATCAAGTCTATGTCGGAACAGAGGCTTTGTGTGCATGAGGGTGTGTGTCCCCCGCTGCGTACACACATGGGAGAGTGTGTGGGGGGGCACAGGGCATTTGGCTGGTCTTCTCAGTTCGGGCCAAGCCAAATGAAACAGCATTCCTGTCCCTCAGTTCCCCTATTCCCAGGACCTTGTGTTCATCGAGGGGGGAGGAGGAGCAGTTGGGGTAGGGACTTGGGGGAGTCGTCAGGATTTTACCATGGCAACCCATGACAGATGGTGTCATGCTAATGGAGCACACTGGCTAATATTTGGAAGTTTAGATTATTTTTCAGGACAACCCGCATTATGCAACACACTGTAACCCATGTAGGCTTGTGCATTCCTCAAGAGCACATAAATACTTCTCTAGGTGGCAGCAGCATTACTGCATAAAGCCACCTCAGCCCTATGGCATTTCAAAAATACAGATCACAATGAAATATGCTGCAAAAAACGTTCATCACAATGAGTTTTGTTTTGTATGATCAGGAGCAGAAAATGTGTGTCTTACTTTAGTTCTTTACTTTCTCAGTGATCAGTTTTATATATGTGCTCTCCAGAAACAGAAAACAAGATAACCTTGCACTGCAGCTCAATGTTAGTTTGGTTACCAGGTACTTAGCAGTATCCATAGAGCAGACAGAGTGGCTGCTGCTGAATACTACCATTACATTTTTTACATTACAGTCATTTAGCAGACGCTTTTATCCAAAGCGACTTACAAGTTACAGTTTTACACTACGTGGGGATCGAACCCACGACCCTGAGACTGAGAGTCTCATGCTCTACCAACTGAGCTGTCCGGGCCAGACGCAAAACTGGTGTACCTACCACGTCCAACCGTTTTATATATGGCTCTGTTGCTGCCAGTGAGACTAGTAGTCATACTAGCTTAAAAAAACTTGTAACATTCATGACTAATGTAGGGGAAATCTACAAATGATTTCTTCCCTCCCTAACACACTTAAAAGAAGTTAGAGCTAAAGGATCAGTTTTGCGTTTATAGGTCCATACCGCATGTATTCAGTTTGGGAATGGCCACAACATATTTGGTTAAGTTACTAACATTAGCTCATCAGCTGGCTGGCAGACAGCAGCTGCTGCTTGTGGCATTTGGACATGAACTAGGAATACTGAAAAAGCGACAACTCAGAAATGTATGACATACAAGCATGCAAGTGTTTTATTGTCATACAAAGAAAATATTTTGATGAAACATTTATTTACACTTACGTACATTCTGCACCTCCATTGATAACACAAGAGGGATGACTTGGATTAACGTCATTTTGACACTGCCACCTAGAGGTGTTCTGTCAATGAATGCCTGATTCTGCATGAGTTGCAATCACGACAGTCCACAGGCCATCACAGTGCCTGTTAAATCACAAAGAGCACCAAACCCTTTTACTGTTTTATCTCCTAATCAAAGCTTAAGAATGGAATAGGACCTCCACTGGTTGATGGTTGGTTTACTGCTGAAGTGGCTGGTAGGGAAGACAGACTTACCAGCCATAGCCATTTACCAGCATTTGGCTCGTGGGTGGTGTAAACGTCCCCAGCCTGGTTACAGTGTGATTTCTAATATTTTGTATAATCAAGATTAAAATTATTTTTTCTGTAGGCTTATCCTAAGTATAGCTACAGCCTGCTATGCACTCAGCATGATATCTAGACAACTGATGTCAGCTGCATTGGCCACCACACAGGCCCCGTTTTTTACCAGGGTTTCGCAGCAGTTGTGAAACTGATAGTATAAGAAATAATGGAAAATATTTCATTTATCAAAGTTCCTCTGGTTGCAAGGCACAGGACCTTGATGAGTAATATGCCTTGAAGAGTAATGATGCTTCTTCTCATTAAAATGGGTTAGGGGTACCTTGCTCCACACGTTTTGCAAAGCCCATTTAGATTTGCAAGGGGAGATATACACTCACCGGCCACTTTATTAGGTACACCTGTTCAATTGCTTTTTAACACAAATAGCCCATCAGCCAATCACATGGCCGCAACTCAATGCATTTAGGCATGTAGACGTGGTCAAGACAACTTGCTGAAGTTCAAACCGAGCATCAGAATGGGGAAGAAAGGGGATTTAAGTGACTTTGAACGTGGCATGGTTGTTGGTGCCAGACGGGCTGGTCTGAGTATTTCAGAAACTGCTGATCTACTGGGATTTTCACGCACAACCATCTCTAGGGTTTACAGAGAATGGTCCGAAAAAGAGAAAATATCCAGTGAGCGGCAGTTGTGTGGACGAAAATGCCTTGTTGATGTCAGAGGTCAGAGGAGAATGGGCAGACTGGTTGGAGATGATAGAAAGGCAACAGTAACTCAAATAACCACTCGTTACAACCAAGGTATGCAGAATACCATCTCTGAACGCACAACACGTCGAACCTTGAAGCAGATGGGCTACAGCAGCAGAAGACCACACCGGGTGCCACTCCTGTCAGCTAAGAACAGGAAACTGAGGCTACAGTTCGCACAGGCTCACCAAAATTGGACAATAGAAGATTGGAAAAACGTTGCCTGGTCTGATGAGTCTCGATTTCAACTGCGACATTCAGATGGTAGGGTCAGAATTTGGTGTAA